>LBNU01017030.1:78317-122762 GCA_014162995.1 Artemisia annua | reverse complement strand
GTAAAAAAAAATAACTTCAAAACTTTGACTTTTTTCAATGGGTTTTTTTTTTTACTACGTAAAAACTATTTGGCCAAAAAAAAAATTAAAAAAAACAATGATTCCCAAAAAACAATAAGGTCCCCCCGTTTTTGCATGAAAAATTTACCTGCCTAAAGGACCAAAAAGAAATTTTTTTGGTTTTTGACACAAAGTTTTTATCCATTTTTTAAGGCCCCCTAACCCTTTTTTTTTTTTGCAATAAAATGTTTTTTTTTGTTGAAAAGGAAATTACATAATTTTAATTGTTTTTTTGTTTTTTTTTTCAAAAACGCCTTTTTGGTTTTTTTTTTTTTTTGTTTTAAAAGCAAAAACCTTTTTAAAACTTGGTTTGAATCCCCATTTTTTTTTGATGAGGAACAAAGGAAAATTGGGATTTCCAAAACTTTTGGAACGGAAGGCCACACTTTTTTAATAAGCTTTTTTTGGAAAAAAATTTTTGGGCCCAAAGGCCCCAACCCCCCACCTTTTTTGTTTTTTTTTTTTTTTTAAGAATAACTAGTAAAAGTTAAAAAAATACGATTTAATTCTTTTTTGCTTATGTTAATTTTTTTTGCAAAAAACAAAAATTCAAACCGGCCCACCCCAAAAAAAAAGAAAAAAAAAATAAATTAAAGCCCCAACCAGCCCCCACTTTTCAAAAAAAATAACTCCGGTTTTTTACATGTCAAAACATTTGGAAAAATTTACTGGAAAAAAAAAAGGGGTTTTTTTTGCTTTTTTAAAAAAAAAAAAAAAGGAATTATTTTTTGAAAAGGGAAAAAAACCAAAAAAAAAAATTTTTTTCCGTTTCCCCCAAATTCAAGAAACAAGAGGAAATAAACAGGGGGATGATTCCCATGGTCAAAAATTTTGTCCCCCAAAATGACAAAATTTTGGAAACAAAAAAAAAACTTACTTTTTTTAATGATTTCTTAAATTTCAATAATTTAAATTAATTTAAATTCAACAAATCTTAACAAATTTCCATCCAAATTTCAAAAAAGAATCCCAAGCCTTTTTTAAATTCCCCCATAAAAAATTCCTTAAATTTTAAATTTCCTCTTTTATTTTTTTGGTTTTTTTTTTTGGAAAAATTATCAGGGTTTTAAAAAAATCTTTTAAATTTTTCAAACTAATTCTTTTTTTGAACCTTTTTTTTCCTTTTTAAATTTAATTTAAATGAAATGCATTTTTTTTAGGTAAATTTTGTAAAGCCATTTTTTTTAGCCAATTTTTAAGTGGGTTTTTTTTTTTAAAAATATTTTTTAGAAAAGCTTGTAAATGAGTTAGGAAAAAAAATACCAAGTAGAAATAAAGTATATCTTTTTTTTGCCATTTTTTTTAACAATAATTCCTTTTTCCAAAACCTAAATGAATTTTTTTTTTTTTTTGAGAAAATTTTTTTAAAAAACAATTTTTTTCCTTCAATTTTTTTTTTCCCCTTTTTTTTTTTTATTCAACCAAAAAAACAATTTTAAAATGTTGGATAAAAGTTTGGTTGAATTTGTTTTTTGTGTGAATTTTAACTTTTTAAAAAGAAATTTATACAATTCCCGATTGAACCAAAAAAAAAAATTAGAAAAAGGTTTTCGGATTTTTTTTTTTTCATTTTTTTTTTTTTTTCACGAAACTTTGTTTTTTTTCCCACCAAAGGAATTTGAAAAAAGAGGGATACGAAAACAATTTAAGAAGAAGAGAATAAAGAAAAACCAAAAAAAACTTTAAGGGGACGAGAAAATCCCTCCCACCGATTTTTTTTTTTTCCAGTTAAGTCCCCACACCCCCGAGAGATGCCTTTTTTTAAACAATTTTTTTTTTTTGTCTTTTATTCAACCGTTGGAAACCTGGACCCTAAAAACGTTCAAACCCAAAAAAATTAATTTGGAAATTAATTCCCGGTTTAAATAAGAAAAGAGACGGAGGTTTTTTCGCCAGCTTTTTTTTTAAAACTTTTTAAAAATCTGGGACCCCTCAATTTCGACTTAAAAAGTGGCTTTATCCAAAAAAATAACCCTTTTTTTTAACAGGAAAAATTCCAAAAAACTCCAAATCCCCGCCGTCCGTTTTTTTATTCCAAAAAGCTAAAAATTTTGGTAAATTCGGAATAATTTCCCCTTTTTTTTGGTTTAGAAGTAAAACCTTCCTTTTCGAAACTTACTGAATAAGAGGCCCAAATACTTGTTTTTTTTTTTATTTGGTTTATCTCTTTTTTTTTTTTGGAAGAAAACAAAAAAGCAAACTAAATTAAAAGGTCCAAAAGAAAAGCCGTTTGCAAATTTAAATGGTTTTTCAAAAAAACTTTGGAAATAGGGTTTTTTTTTTTTTTTGAAATAGGGGCCCAAGCAAAAAATTGTTTTTTCATTTTAATGAAAAACCAAAATGTAAAAGGAGAATTGGACCCGAAACTTTCTCAACCATAAAAATAAATGCTTTAAAATAAGATTTTTTTTTTTTTGAATTGGCCCTTTTTTTTTTGCTTTTTAAATCAGGAAAGGGCCATTTATTTTTTTGGAATTTTTCAGGTTTTAATGCAACGGCCCTAATTCAAGAATGAAGAAAAAAAAATTAGAATTTTTTAAAAATTTAGGCTTTTTTAAGGGTTTGAAAAAGCGAACGATTTTTGAACTTTTTTGGTTCCCGTTTTTTTTTTGTTGGCCTTTTCATTTTCCAAAGGAAAAATTAAAAGCCTTTTTAGAGGTCCCCCGTGGATGGAAAGAAAGGTTTGGTTTTTTTTTCCTAAAAAACCGGGGGTAAACATTCTTTTGAAGATTTTCTTTTTAATTTTTCAAATAAGGCAAACAATATTTTAAAATGAAAAGAAATTTGGCAAAAAATAATTTGCTTAGAAAAAAACGCCTCCCTGGTAAATGCCAAAAAATACAAACTTTCAACCTGAAAAAAAAATTTGGTTTCCCCAAAGAAAGAAAGTTTTTTTTTTGGAATTTTGTTTTTTTTTTGCTGAGAAAAGTTTTCCGAAAAAGAAAAAGAATTTTTTGTTTTTTGGGAAGATAAATTTTTGGAAAAATTTTTCTAAAAATTTTGTTAAAAAATAATTTGGGTAAAGACGAGGCAAGTGGGATGAAAAAAATTAAAAAAGAAACAAAATGGGCAAAAAATTAAAATTCTTTAACCGTTTTTTTGTTTCTTTTTTTTTGACAAAATAAAGGGAATTCCATACAAGGAGCGCTTTTTTTTTTTTTTTTTGGGTGTTTTTATCCAAAATCTTTTGGAAAAGGATTAACATCATCCCGCCAACTTATTTTTTATACAAAACCAAATTTTTTTTTTGTGCAAAACACTTTCTTTTTTTTTATTACTTTTTTTGCTTCCCCATTTGGAAAAAAATATTTCCCCGTGGACCCAAGAATTTTATGAATGGAAAAGCCTTTTTTTTTAGCAAATTTTATGAAGGAAAAAAAGGTTGAAAAAAAATGGAAAAATGGAAATTAAAAACAAAGCCCCCCCATTGGTTTTTTTTTTTCTTTTCAAAGGTTTTTTTTAATTCCCATGGTGCCTTTTTATTTTTTAATTAATACATTGTAAATTGGCTCCATCGGTTTTGCAAAACTTTTGCATTGGTTTTTTAACAGCAAAGCTTAAAAAAGAGGTAAAGTTATTGTTTAAAACATTGAAATTTTTTTTTTTTTTTTTTTTTTTTGAAAAGATTTATCTTTAACATTTGTGACAAGCTTTGTTTTTGGTGCCTTCTTTTTTTTTGTAAAAACGAAAAAGATTTTTAAAGTTTTAAACAGCCTTTTGCCCACAAAGCCCTTGCTTTCAAATTTGAAGAAAAAATGTTTTTTTAAAACAGACAGGTGAAAAATTTCGAGTTCCCGGTAAAAGGAGCTAAACCAAAATTTGGTTTTAACTTGTTGAAAAAAACGTGGCTGGCGATACAAAAACGTTTTTGGAAAAAGCCTTCACATTTTTTTTATTTTTTCAATTAACTATTTAAAAGCCCTTTATTCGGAATTTTGTACCAATCCCAACAAATGTTAAAAACAGTTTTTTTTTTTTTTTTTGGAAGATTTGAAATTTTAAAAAAAAGAAAAGGTTTTTGTTTAACTTTTAAAAAACAAAGGGTGGGTGCTAATTTTTTTCCCAGCGTTTTTAAAAAGAAAGTTTTTTTGAAACTTTTTTCTTTTTTTTTGATTTTTTTGTTTTTTTTTTTTTTCCATATTACATTAATGATTGAAAAACAATTAAAATTTTGGGCCAATGCTTGCGTTTTCCTTTTGGTAAAAAGGCTTTTTTTTTTGCCCAAAAAAAAAAACAAAAGAAAATTTCAAAGAAGGTCCCATAAGTGGGCGATTTTTTAAAAATTGGTTTTTTTTTTTTTTTTTTTTTTTTTTTCACAAACAAAGAAAAGCTGATTTTCAAAAACACTTAAAACGAGAATTTGAACAAAAATGGGGTTTTTTTTTTTCCTTTTTTTTTTTTCTTTTTTTGAAACGGTGGGTCATTTTTGGTTTTTTTTTTTTTTTGCAAAAACAAATGGTTTATTTCGTTATTTCTTGAATTTTCCCCCAGTTGCCTTTCACCGTAAATTTTTTTCCGAAAAGGGAAGAAGTTGTTAAAAAAAAAGGAAAAAATTCAAAGAAAAATAAACGTTAAACTTAAAAAATGAAAGCCAATTTCACTTTAAAAAAATCATTTACGAATTTTAAAAATTTATTAAATTAGATTTGAAACCATTTAAAAGAATTTTTTTTTTTCCAGTTTTGGCGAGGAAACTTTTTTGAAAAAAAATTTTCAAGGTTTTTTTAGTTGGAAGAAAAATTTTGGTTGGAAAAAACTCCTTTTTTAAAAAAGAAACTTTTTTAAAGCTCTTTTTTTGCTTTTTTTTTTTTGGAATTTTCCCAGAGAACGGAAATATTATGATCTTTTTTTTTTTTTTTTTTCCAATTTTTCCACAAGATTCCGATTTTTCTTTAAAAGCTTTGCAAAAGAAATACTAAATTAAATCTTTGATTTTTTTCAACAAGAAAACAAAATTATTTACGCATGTTATGGTTTTTATTATTTTACCGACCCTTGGTAAAAGTGTCCAAAATCTGCTTAAGTTGACAAATAATATAAAAGTTTTAACAAGAAAGTGACATATGGACTTCTTTTTTGCTACGTACAAATTAACGTTGTTTGACAGCTAAATGAAGGTAATCATTTAGCGTGTCGAAGCATGTTTGTGGTTTTAATTATTTACTTTGAAAAGTATTTTCTTTGGGTAATACAGTGGAGAATAAAAAGAGACAGGATGTTAGGTCGAGTGCTCGATTATAGTTTATGGAGTGTACTCAACACAATAACTTCATGAGCTATTGTGACAACGTTGGCCCTGATGAACCCATGGACTGTGGTGACTATGATAATTTACATCTTGACCATTTCCAGACGGGCTTTAAAGGGAGAAATGAGAATTTCAACATGATGGGTTTTTCGTAGATTTTGAGTTGAATTATTAGATAAGGAGGTGATTTGCATACTCTCACAATTGATTGAGACACTCAAATTATAAGTGTTTTGACATTTATACCCTCATATCATTTTTACTTATTTTCATCCTATAAGGGTATTTTCATCCTATAAGGGTATAAATGTCAAAACACTCATAATTTGAGTGTGTCAATCAATTGTGAGAGTTTGCTAATCATCTCCTTATTAAATATCAACGGCAAAGAGGGTTGAGGACTTGAGGCTAATAATACCAAATTTGCCGATATGAACCTATGCAGTGGCGAATCATCTTGATCATAGCTAATAATACCACCCACCTTTATTTACTCCCTCCGTCCCAAATTTATTGTCCAGTATTGACTTTTTTAGTCTTTCTTCTTCAACTTTGACCTTAAATATTTTTGTGGGTGTTATATAATATTTGATGCAAAATATATAAATGGATTGAGTTTTAAGTGTACTTTTCAATGGTATAATTTTTCATCAAGTATTCTATAACAAAAAATTTATATTTATGGTCAAAGTCGAACTCGTTTGACTTTGAAAATTCAAACTGGACAATTATTTTGGGACGGAGGGAGTATTTAGTAAAAAATAGGTTGGGTTGGATCGGGTTCAATTCTAGACAAACACGATTATTTTAAGTCAATCACTCAGTTTTGTTGGAACAGAGGTACGGTATAGGCGTAGGTGTACGATAATACAAAATAAATTCGATTTGTAACTTTATCTTGTTTCTCTTAAAATAAACACTTTTCCCCGTTTGGTTGCTTATGGGTTTAGAATTCGAATTAGGATTTGAATTTAGATTTGAATTTGATGTAGAGAGAAAAAATATATTATATATTAATAAATAATAAAAACAATATACAAATGTTAAAAAAAAAAGAAAAGGAAAAAGACAATGGCCCACCCAAATCCACAACCTGATAACCACACGAATCACACACCATTTGCCCCTAGATTGATTTTTCATTCCTCAATCCTATATCTCATTTCCAAAATTAAAAACAAACAATAATTAATAGGATTCTATCATTCAATTCCCCCCAATACCCTCAACCAAATTGCATCTTAACCTTGCATTTAGATCAAATCTACTATACTAATAAAACAGGGTTTTGAAATCTAATCAAACTCTCAAAATACCTTAAAACTTGCCACCTGTATATTCATCTTGATCTAACGGCCAGAAACAGTTTAGTCTTCTAAGCATTGACTTGGAAAAAATAAGGGGCGGCATCCTGTATACTTTCTCATTTGAAAAAACTAACCCAAAAAACACATACCTTCTCTCTCAATCGACATCCCCTTTTCTAAACCCTAAGTATTCAAACGAAATATCCAATTCAAAATAACTGTAATGAAAATCAAATCTTCACAATCAACATCTTGTGTTCACAGTCACATCTTGGTTTCACAAAATGATAGCTTCACAATCGGTAAACATGTTTATGAACAAATATTGATCTTTAATCAAATTCAGGTGATCGCAATCACAATTTTTGGGTAAAAATCATTAATCTTGATCCAATTATGGATTATCACATAATCTATAATTTCGTCTAATTTTTCACGGTCAATTATTACCCTAATATTTATGTATTTTCTCATTTGCAGCAACGGCTAATTTGGTATTATTCTCATAAACTAAGAACTCAAATTAAACTATTGGATTACGTTTTTCTTGGAGATGGTGCAGGAACAAGTTTGGTGTTCCACAAAGGTCCTGTTTTTATGACTGATAAGATACGGACTAAAAGAAAACAAGGTACAAATAATTCTTTTAACACTCGCATTATTAATTTCGTTTAATACTTTCCCTTATTTACAGCGACTTTAACTATGATGACATATGTATGCTGCTACTGTGAACATTCCTTAATAATTATGCCTAATTTGAATTCCCTTTTTATGTTTTTGGTATCATTTTGGTTTTAAACTGTGATATCACCTCTTAAAAGGCATCAAACAACTAAAACAAACAGAGCCATAAAGTGAAAAAACTAAATATCACCTCTTCAAAAGGCATCAAACATGCTGTCTATAAATGTTGGCTTGATATGGGTTAGAATGGGCCAGCTAACAGGTTTTTTTTAACTTATATTTGCACTCAGTATGTTAGTTATATGTTAAATGATAGTGCCTTTTACAAATGAAGTGTTTTGGGATAACTAACTTTAAATGAAAACTTCATAATGGAGTGTTTGGGATACCTAACTGTTAATTCCTTATTAAAAGTAAACTGCATAAGAAAATTGCATAACAAAACTGCATACGGACTGATAACTTTATGAGTAAACTGCACTGCAGCCCCATAACTATTTTTGCCATCAAAACACTGTCTTCACATACTCACATGCAGCAATGACTATAACCAAATATTTTCTTAATATATTGTATCGAAGCTTATATATACAGAAACAAATATAGGCTTCATATAATACTTATATTTGTATCTACAAAATTACCCACGGTACTGTCATTATGTGAATTCATTAAAAAGTATACCAAGTCTGGGATATTTTAACTCTGATTAGCAACCTATAAATGTCATGTCATTATGTGCCTGTGAAGTAACTGTGATTAGCAATCCCAAACATGCGATTAGCAATCATTTAATTAACTGTTATTAGACTATGTTAACGCCTTTAAAAGACTGCACTATTTGGGATTGAAATCTTTAAAAGCTAACTAAATACCTTTTTTCTAATAACCCGACAAACATATAATTTAGCCTTTAAAAAAATCATTCAACAGAAATATGAGCCAAAACTTTTTTCATTTTCATTACTTCCATGGTCATGCTATAAGGCCTGTTCATTGCTGCTATAACTTGACCCAAACACTGTTGGCTGCTTCTGTATTTTTCTACAAACATGTACTGACCAATTATGTATTTGATGTTATTAAATAGGCAAAAGCATTGGCCGCATACATCATGTTCCTCCTTCTTTTGGCGAGCTTTTTTTTTATCTACGTAGGCTACTAAACCATGTTAGAGGAGCTAAAGATTGGGACGACTTAATGGAGTTTGATGATGTATATCCCACATGCAAAGAGGCTTGCTACGCATGTGGTTTGTTAGACGACGATAAGGATGAAACTTGATGGAATTATTGAAGCAAGTCAGTGGGGACTGGGGCATTACTTGCGAAAATTATTCGTAATTTTAATAATATCTGACACTATGTCCAGGCCTGAGATCGTATGGGAGAAGACTTGGCATCTTTTAGCGGAAGATATGCATCCAATACCTTACATATACCAATTTTCGACAGATCCAAGAACACAAAAACACACAATTATCTCTGATTAAAAAATGTTGACACCTTTAAGCCCATCCAAAACACACGCTTCCAGTTCTTTGAACACAGAAACACACAAGAAAGATGGGGAAACCAGCCTTTTGGAAGAACCAACAACAGAAAATGCTACACAACTTACTAACCAGGCTAACGAAAACGAAAGAAACAAGGCCGAAACTCAAGAAAAGACTGAAGGTAAATATACTAAAACATACACGACCCATTTTTCTATTATATATTCCTTTATATAATTACTTATTGAATACTATTGTCTTTTGAATATTGTGGATCAGATAAGTATGTGCACTATAACGGTACTTGGCATAAGATCAAGAGGCACCATATAAACAATGCTGATTGGAATAGCATGATGGAGTCTGTCAAGAAGGCTGATGAAATAATCCAACAACTACGTGCAGCAGGATGCAAGATAATAGATGATTATATAGTTGACTACAATGTTAGCCACGATGAAGAATAAGATTCCCACGCGTCCTGATGCTGCTATTTTTTTTTATTATCACAATGTTTTTCTTTCTTTTAGATTTTGTTTCTGTTCGATTGCCGTTTCAAAAACAAGCCCACCTAAAGTTGGTTTTGTTTTTCCTACGTTTGAAGAACTCTTTTCGTAATAAGTTGGCTGTTTGCAGTTTTCGCATGCCATGGTTATCAGTACTATCATCTTTATCGAACCAAGTTGTTTTTTTAACACAACAGTTTTTTTTTTTACTATGATACACAAGTATGCTATTTGTTTCTTTTTGCAGGATTCAATATAACCACAAAATGTTATCCTATATGCAACTTAAATGGATTATAATGACAAATGTTTATCGCAATTTACAAAGTTAGTCCATTATCAAACCATTGTACTACTTATTCTTATCTTAAAAACAAATTCTTAAAACTAGCCGCCCATCGGGCGGGCCTTGAAGCTAGTATGAGTGATAGGGTCAAATTGCTGTAACTTAATCATAAAATATACTTAGGATAGAAATATGTAATTTATTTTATAAGTTGTGTACAAGTTTTGGAGGTTTTCGAACCCGTTAGGTCACGTAACGTGCAATATTTATCTCTTAATCCAAATTTCATATTCTTGAGTTCATATGATGTTGTAGTACATTTACTTGAAGTTACAAGTTCACATTTGTGGTTGTACGATAACCGTTTTTGATTTAGGGCTTGTTTGGTGAACGTACTCATTTCTTCAAAATTTCAAAATGGAGGGTATTTTAGTAATTTAATCTCGTCAAGAAAATGCGGGTTTTACACTCTTTACATGCTTTATGTACTTTGTTTGTGTTTGTGGTTGTGATTATTGTTGTATAACCACTTGGTGATCTTTGAGGCTTAAAGTTAATAAACTTTGAAGAAGCCGAAAAGACCGTATTCACCCCCCTCTACGGTTCTTAAAAAACAGCTTCGAAATACAAGAAAGCCATTGGCTGCAAAAACTCTAATTAAACTAGGGATGAGCATTTCGAACCGAATCCCGGAACCGAACCGGAACTGTACCGGCACCGTACCGAATGAAAACTTTCAGTCATTAGACTACACAATACGTCAAATGATCAACTCTTGTTATATTTGTTTTGGTTTGCATTGATGGTACATCTAACGGTCGTTTTTTTTAAACAGTGACAAATTATATTAAAACAACTTCGAAATNGCTGCCCCTCGGGCGGGCCTTGAAGCTAGTATGAGTGATAGGGTCAAATTGCTGTAACTTAATTATAAAATATACTTAGGATAGAAATATGTAATTTATTTTATAAGTTGTGTACAAGTTTTGGAGGTTTTCGGACCCGTTAGGTCACGTAACGTGCAATATTTATCTCTTAATCCAAATTTCATATTCTTGAGTTCATATGATGTTGTAGTACATTTACTTGAAGTTACAAGTTCACATTTGTGGTTGTACGATAACCGTTTTTGATTTAGGGCTTGTTTGGTGAACGTACTCGTTTCTTCAAAATTTCAAAATGGAGGGTATTTTAGTAATTTAATCTCGTCAAGAAAATGCGGGTTTTACACTCTTTACATGCTTTATATACTTTGTTTGTGTTTGTGGTTGTGATTATTGTTGTATAACCACTTGGTGATCTTTGAGGCTTAAAGTTAATAAACTTTGAAGAAGCCGAAAAGACCGTATTCACCCCCCTCTACGGTTCTACAAAAACAGCTTCGAAATACAAGAAAGCCATTGGCTGCAGAAACTCTAATTAAACTAGGGATGAGCATTTCGAACCGAATCCCGGAACCGAACCGGAACTGTACCGGTACCGTACCGAAACGGTACCGGTTCCCGATATACGGTACGGTACCGGTACTACGAAATAAGGAGGAAAAAAAATCGGGACCACTAATTCGGTACGGGACCGGTACCAAAGCGGGAAATTCCCGAAAAAAACGGGAAAATCCCGATTTCCCAGTGCCGGTATCCGAATCCCGTTCGGTACGGTACCGGTACCACTAATTTATACTCAGGAAAAAATCGGTACCACTAATTTGGTACGGGATCGATACCGTGCTCATCCCTAAATTAAACTGAAAGGATAGAAACTATCTCACTATTACACAATACATGAGATAAACACCTATACTAACGAAAAAAGAAACTAGGTGGCGGACATAAATATAAGACTACAAAATACTAAAGGCTACAAAAGTACGATCATGAAAACTTTCAGTCATTAGACTACACAATACGTCAAATGATCAACTCTTGTTATATTTGTTTTGGTTTGCATTGATGGTACATCTAACGGTCGTTTTTTTTAAACAGTGACAAATTATATTAAAACAACTTCGAAAATACAAGAAAACCATTAGCTACAAAAAGCGCCAATCAAACTGAAAGGATGGAAATTATCTTACTATTACACAATACATGAGATAAACACCTATCATAATGAAAAAAGAAACTAGACAGCGAATATAAATATAAGACTACAAAAAACTAAAGGCTTCAAAGAGTACGATCATGAAAACTTTCGGTCATTAGACTACACAATACGTCTAATGATAAGTTTTGGTCTGTTTGTTTTCGGTCCTAGTAGATAATTATTTGTCCATTTTGGCGATGGATATCACATTGTTTGCATTTTCAATTTGGATTATATTACATTGAAACTCCGTTTATGATCGAGTTCGCACACGAGATACTTTCCCTTAAGTTAAAAGATTTTGTTTAATAAATTCTCGATGCATCTTTTGAGATTTTAGGTTTTGGGAGTAATATTTAAACAATTTGTATATTCTGTTTTCAATAGATTTTCATGGTCAAGTTAAGCATTTTTTTTTTTTTTTTTCGTTGTTTTAACATTTATCATCGTACTTGCTGAACCGTTTAACAATTTGATGAACATTAGATTTTTATACCATCAGCGATGTAATACAAGACATCAAATAGGTCTAATGTACATACTTTCTCTGTAGCATGATCATATGTGAAATCGGGCACTACAAATAAAGAAATTCAGTCCTTTTATACGTTAAACACAAATTATAATTTTCTTTTATCCCCGAGTTGAATACAACTCAAACAAGCCAAAATGTATAATACTTCCCTGAATTTGACCTGCTAGATCTCTTATTACTCTAATGTTTTAAGGGTACCTTGTAGTATTATATATTTTTGTTATTTAGTTAATATATTTACCTTAGCCCTAATTAACTCAGTTACATGATTGTCACATGTCTAATTTCATCCTTACCTCAAAGTGCAATGATAATGCACTTAGTCATTCATGGACAATATCCGCACCAATTGTTTCTCGCAAGAACACCCTTACTCATTCACGGACAATATCCGCACCAATAGTTTCTTACAAGAACGACGCCTGCACTTTTAATATGATAAGGACTGTACTTGCAATATGGACATATCACAAGGACGAATTTTGCAATTTACTCTAAACTTGATAGTAATTTTTTCGTATGAGTTGCCATAAAATCGAGTTACTATTAACCAACCAGGATAACAAGTACCCAGTAACATGGATTTGATTGAGTACCCATAGTGCCCATACCCATAGATATAGTACAATGTCAAATCTATGCACACACATCTTATAAAGGATCTTTTACTACTGAAAACAACAGAGCACCTTCAACTCATTAACACATCTCCTTCTTCTTCTTCCCTAAAACACAAAACCCAATTTAATCTTCATTACACAAAACACATTACAAAACCCTTTGTGGGTTTTTCTGGGTTTTCAAATAATCAATCAAGAACCCCCAAAAAAAAATATATATATATATTCAGATCTGCAAAGTTAGCAAAAAATTTGGATACCCAATGAGGTAAAGATTTAATCTTTTTAATAAAGTTTTTATAAAGTTTGAATCTTGATTATAATTTAGTACTTAATAGTAGTTTTTTTTATTGCAGTATTGTTATAAATCAATAGTGGGCAATGTTGTGAATGAGATGAAAGAATGACAAGTGGTGGTTCATTGGGATTAAGATCATCAAGTTATGGTTCATTGCAACAACAACAGTTTCAGAATAATGGAGGTCAACAACAAAAAGCTAATAATAATATTCAATCAACACCACCAATGGCAGCATCATCAAGGAAGCCTTCAAAGATGTTTGTTAAGGAGAATAATTTGTTTCTTTGGATGTTTAAATTTGTGCATAGGAAGAAAGTTGGAATGATGTTCTTGTGTCTTGTTTCTGTTGCAGCTATGTTATGGGTTCTTTATGTTGGCAAAGGTGTGTTTTTTATTCTTTATTTTAGCTCAATTTTGTACCTTTTAAGCTCAAAAATGAATCTAGATTGATTTTGTGCTTGATTTAGTTTATGGGTCATTAGCTACATTGCTTCCTAGAACCTGTCTCCCTATGCTCGGGCGCATCCTGTCATTTGTGTAATTTTAGCTCAATTTAATTAGTTTATTGGTATTTAGTTGCAGTAATAATTTGTGTGTTTTAGGCCAAATTTATTTTCACGGTACGGTTTGTTTTGTGTTTGAGCTTGTTTGAATTTAGCTCAATTTAATTAATGGTAGGCTAAACTTGATTGATTATGAGCTTAACTTAGTTTATCGGTATTTAGTTGCACTAGTAATTTGTGTGCTTTAGGCCCAGTTTATTTTCATGTTTTATAGTACCATTTCAATTTTTATTACAGTATTTACTTTATTTTGATTGATTCTGAGCTCAATTCAGTTCATGGGTCCTGTTAATTATGGTACATTTGGTACAACTTTAGCTCAATGTCAATTCTTGATCTGGACCAGTATTTAATTGTATGAACTTGCATATTGATTGATTTGACTTAAATAAAATTTATGGTCTTTAACTTGCTTTACCGTCTTGATGTTTGATAGTGATGATATGTACTACATTTTGTACTACATTTTGAATATTTGATTGATTTCGAGCGCATTTATGGTTTCTGGTCATTGTGTATATTAATATGATTCTTGATGGTGGCAAACAACCTGTTTTAGCCGGCATTTATTGTAGTTTGGTTGATCTTGAGGTCAATCTAGTCATGGTTCTTTTTGTTGTCATAATGATTATTCACTTAATTTTGTCTCGATTGTAGTTGAATTTGGTCAATTAAGCTATCGTGTTTGGGATTGTTTGTAGGCGAGGTTGCACAAGTTCACTCTATTCAAAGTATAGAATTTAAGAACAATTCCATTACAAGATTATCACCAATGAGTGTTGACGAGGAAAAAGTTCAAGCCATTGATTCTTCGGTTGTGAATCCGGAAACGAAGATTACTTTAAATCATGACAACACAATTACAATCTCCCTGCCGCCACCGCCACCGCCACCGCCGCCACCACCACCACCATCACTTACACCACCACCACCACCACCACCATCACCACCACCACCGTCACCGCCTGTTTATTTTACCGGATATACCCTTCCTCCTGGCAACCCTTGTGAAACCTTTACAATGCCGCCTCCACCAGCTGACAAAAAAAGAACCGGCCCACGTCGTAAGTTTTCAATATTTCACACTTCTTTTATCGGATTTTATGGTTTGTTTTACATAAATTTTAAGTTTTTTTGCTTGCCAGCATGTCCCGTGTGTTACCTTCCTGTAGAAGAAGCTATCACATTAATGCCAAAAGCCCCATCATATTCTCCAGTCCTTCAAAATCTGACTTACATTCATGAAGAAAATCTAACCAAAAGCGAGTTTGGAGGTTCAGACTTTGGTGGNCGCTCCCTTTAGTCGGAACAAACCGTACACAAGCTTACACCAAGTTTAACAACACTAAGCGGAATGTCGAGTCCTTATCCTAGCTAGAACCAATCTACACAAAGGCCCACGTCGTAAGTTTTCAATATTTCACACTTCTTTTATCGGATTTTATGGTTTGTTTTACATAAATTTTAAGTTTTTTTGCTTGCCAGCATGTCCCGTGTGTTACCTTCCTGTAGAAGAAGCTATCACATTAATGCCAAAAGCCCCATCATATTCTCCAGTCCTTCAAAATCTGACTTACATTCATGAAGAAAATCTAACCAAAAGCGAGTTTGGAGGTTCAGACTTTGGTGGGTATCCTTCTTTAAAGCAAAGATCTGAATCTTATGACATAAAAGAGTCAATGTCCGTCCACTGCGGGTAACATTTTCTCCAGAACTCAGTGATACCGGTTTCCTGGAAATTTTACTTTCATTGAATCTTGTTTAGTTGACGTATAACTATGCAAACAGATTTGTTAAAGGAGATACGCCAGGACGCAACACTGGATTTGACATTGACGATTCGGATCTTTTAGAAATGGATCAGTGTCGGGGAATTGTGGTTGCATCAGCCATATTTGGTAGTATATAATATTGCAACAATCTGCTAAACTTTCCTACTTATAATCTTTGATTATTTTAACATTGATGTTTCACAGGTGCTTATGATTTAATACAACAGCCAAAGAACATTAGTGAATCTGCAAAGCAAAATGTGTGCTTTTTCATGTTTGTTGATGAAGAAACTGCTAGTTTTTTGAAAAACTCAAGTGATCTTGATGATAGCAAGAGGATTGGGTTATGGAGGATCGTTGTTGTCCATAACCTACCTTATACTGATCCAAGAAGAAATGGAAAGGTACATTGTTTGATGGTTCAACCATATTTCCTACATAAACAGTCATCTTATTATTTTGATCTCCTGAATTTTCAGTAGGACATACCGAAAAGATAGACATAGTTAGTCTGGAAAAATTCATTTAAAAAACAGATAAGTTCAGAAAACTACTATAGTAAAACTCCTATCTACGGTTCTTTGATGGCGGAAAACTGGCATGCTATTATTGGTTGCCTCCATGTTTCCTTGTATGCTCCCCGGCTCCAATTTTTCAGATTGATCCATATTAAAATAATATAGTTGGTGGAGCATTTATCGGAGAATGTTCCTAATGAGGCTATGTGTGTGCAGATTCCAAAACTTCTACTACATAGGCTTTTCCCAAATGTTCGTTATTCTCTATGGGTGGATGGGAAACTCGAGCTTGTTGTGGATCCATATCAAATTCTTGAAAGGTAATCTTATCTTTTGATTTAATCTTGAAAATCGTTCTTATGTAAGATTGTATGACAATTCACATACTGATCTAACAAGATGCTGCAAAAATGGCTTGATAGAACGTTATATCACATCCATAAGATCACTAATTAAGCAAGTTATGATCCCGCAAGAATCACCACATTTCCTTGACTAGATTCCTTGAAATTTGCAAAGTAGTTTCTGTCATTTTAGTTAACAAAGATCTTCTATTTAGAACTACAACGTACTTTGCAAGGGTAGTTAGACATTTAGCTATAATGAAATCGTTTAATTCATCTATGTGTGTAGTCAAGTACTTCAATTCTTTTTGGATAGGATGATCACTAGCCATATCGAGTTAGTTTAAATAATACAGTCAAATACTCACGTGATTGGCTCAGGAATAAAGTAGAAAGTCTGACATGAGTAATTTTCAGGTTCTTGTGGAGGAAAAATGCTAGTTTTGCGATATCAAGACACTACAAGCGGTTTGATGTATTTGTAGAAGCCGAAGCTAATAAAGCAGCTTCAAAATACGACAACGCCTCAATAGATTTCCAGATCAACTTTTACAAAACAGAAGGTTTAACCCCATATACGGAGGCCAAACTCCCTATTAGAAGTGGTAAAATACCTACTCTTATTATATTCAAGGTTTATGCTTAGTTTAAATCCATAGTCACATGATACGCTATTCGATTCGGTACGGGATCGTGGAACGGGATCGCTGTTTGCTAGGGTCTTAAAATTTGGTACGAAGGGGGTAGGCTCATTTCGGATCGCTCGGGTTGATGTACCATATAAATTGGTACGATGTACCCAATTTGGTACAGTGTACCATAATAATACTAAATTTCTACAATTATTAAGCCAAACCTCCATGATATGTTGATAGAAAACAAAGAATGCAGCCATCCATTTAATTCTTTGAGCAAAACTGATACACTTGCATGTTTATCAAAATTTCACCCAAAAATAAACCACTTGAACATAAATCGCAGATTATGTATTAAAAAGCGATGTACCAAATTTTCTAAATCACTCTACCCATTGTTGTTGGTACACTGATTTGTTTATTTTTAGTACCTTTAACTACATTGTTTCGGGACGCTCAAATGAGTGATCCAGAATGCGATCGTACCACGTTCTGGTTAGCGCAATCCAGAACGTAAAACATGGGTTAAGCTAGCGTTTCCTGTGACTAAGGTTTAAATAATCATGGTATTAGTGTCAATAGTCTGGTGTGGCCTAATAGGATGGTTATTGATGAGAGAGCTTGTGTTTATTTTGTTTCAATTCTACAGATGTTCCTGAAGGATGTGTGGTAATACGAGAACATATTCCCATCTCGAACCTTTTTACATGTCTTTGGTTCAATGAAGTTGACCGGTTTACTTCAAGAGATCAGATTAGTTTCTCAACTGTGAGGGATAAGATCACATCAAAAACAAATTGGACAGTTCATATGTTTTGGGACTGTCAACGGCGAAACTTCGTAGTTCAGGTAATAAAAGTTTCTTCATCGTGTTACGTTTTGGCTATTTAAGGCAAAACAGTTTTCCCTAATGCAGTCTTGATTTGAGCTAGTTTCAAACTAAGCACACGATCTAGCCTTTTTAAATCTTTTGCCATAATTTCAAAATTGTCCTTATTCAAATTGTGATTAGGATTTAGTGTTTAACTAGCATAACATGCTATAATTTGGAAAGCGTGGGATGATTTGACCAAGTTCATATAAAGTTTCTTAACATCTTGTAAAGTTTGATTTGACTTTGGATTTGTAACTTTTTGTTGACCTCTAAAGTCAATGCCATACTAGCTGTTTGATCTGCCTTTCCACTTTTCCAGTTCATACAACTTTCCAGATTATACTGATACTCATACACTTTGACTTACGAGGTAGTGTCTTTTTCTAATGCAATCTTGATAACGATTTGGTTTTAGATAAAACGTAATATGTAATCATTTTGAAACTATCACTGCAATGTGAACATGGTCACACACAAATTTCAACAGTTTGATAATTCTAGACTTGAAAATTAGTTCTATTGACCCCCGAAAGTCAATGCTATGCTAGCTGTCTGATGTGTTGTCTTTAACAATCATACATCTTTCTTTTGTATTTTGCTGATCCTATGAGCTCCTATGTTTCAGGGATACCACCGAGATGTTCTCGAGCATATGCCACCACCACCTCCACTGCTGCTACCACCACCTCCACTGCAACTGCTGCCCCCTCCTGCCAATGCACTTCCAGTTTTTATGCCTCCACCCTCTACCCCACTTGATGAAACTCCAAATCTTTCAGCTCTAGAAACATCTACAGAACATATTCTAAGTAATCCCACGAAGATTCCATCAGCAAGACGTCGGAGAGATCGAAGAATTGGCTCAAGGAGGCACAGGAAAGTAGTTGTTGTGACGACACAAAGTTAAAAAGATTTGTAAATTGAAAAGAAGCCATTACTTCTTTCCTTCCCTGGTTAGAAAAATCATTTTCGGGTTAGGAAAATTTATTCAAGATGAGTATTTGTCCACACGAGGCCTTGATCCTCATCATTATATACGTATTAGTTTTTTTGGTATATCATTTTTTTGTTGTATATATACTTTAATATAGATCATGATAATGAGTTGTATCGATCGATTTTGCTGCCATTTTTTCAGATTAAAACATTCCATTTTTTCAGATTCTCTCTGGTTGCATTACGTGAACTAGTCTAGTTCTGGTTAAAATTGGTTTCATTGTTGCATTCTCATTGGTTGCATTGCCTGAACTAGTCCGGTTGAGATACATTCTCATTGGATGTATTGTTGCATTCTTGTGTATCTGAACTAGCCTAGTTCTGGTT
Source organism: Artemisia annua (assembly GCA_014162995.1). NCBI lineage: Eukaryota > Viridiplantae > Streptophyta > Magnoliopsida > Asterales > Asteraceae > Artemisia > Artemisia annua. Next base: position 103,606 of record LBNU01017030.1, on the reverse strand, counting down.
TAGAGGGCAAGGTGTGTTGGCTCAAGCCAAAGAGCCACCTCGGCGGCACTTCAACATTCCCTCTTTATCACTCACACAAAAATACCCTCTCAGTCATCACTCAAGCCAAAACACCTTTTATGAGACCCACCTTAGCCAATTAAAACACAAACTTAACACAAAACTTAATTAAAAAAACAACAGCAAAAGGATTTCTCTCTTTGGCGCAAGCCACGGCAGTCACTTTCATCTTAGCGCAAGGAGGAGGCGGCGCAATTACTTTGAGTTTGGCTCAAGCCAAACAATGGCCACGTAGGTTTGGCATGCTTGTTGGCGCCACCATACCCATCTCACTTAGAATTGGTTTTGATACAAACTGGGCTATAAGTTAAGAACTAAACATTTGTAATTTATACTAAGAAAATAACTACTGTGACCAAATTGAGAATTAATTTTTTAAAATTTATGTTGTACCTCGAAAAATTTTAAGCCAAGAACTTAACCAAATATAATGAGTACTGGCGTCCTACAATAGCACGATATGTATGGTATACTTTGTGTATTATTGGTACTTCTCTGCTCAGAAATTTTTAAAATACAGTTTTGCCTATTTAAGTTGGTACAAATAATTGAAGGCCATTTAAGTATTTTGCAGTTGTCAATAGTTTTTCCATTAGATGATTAGATTATAGTTTAGCTTAATCACTTATGATTAAAGAACATAATGATTTTCTAGAACTAGTCATCCATAAAACCAAAACAAAAACCATCTTTTCTCAAACTTTAAAAAGTTTTACATCAATCTAAGGTTTGTATTCTTGTTGAAAATTGATTGATTAATCCCCTTGTGGCGAGGTTCACCTGCGCCGACTTCGGGCTTATCCAAAAAGGGTAGTCGCCGTGGGATTAGTCGGCTCGCAATGTCGAGTTGGAAACCCATGTTTACCAAAAAAAATAATAATAAATAAAATAAAATAAAATAAAAAATTGATTGATTGAAAGAGGAAATGAGTGGCAGAGTGTGGCCTCATTCTAGAATTATCAGTTGGAGACATGACTACGATGGCTCATTTGGGACCCAAAAATTAACCGTATTAATAACGGGCGGTATTATTAGTATCCCTTGCATCTTTTTTTACAACTGATACCTCCTAACACCGCTAGAAATCCACAGACAACATTCTGGAACTTCCAAACCAAAGAAATGCAACAGGAAATGAAATGTTACGCTTCAATAGAATGAATTGGGTAGTATTCTACCCTATGGTAGATCGAAGGTCTGTGCTACTTGAACAAGAAAATACAATTTCTTTTTTTATGTTTTTTCATTTCTTTTAACTTTTACTATTTTTGACTTGTCAAAGTTTAAAATTTCTGTTCCTCATTTTTTTCCGCAGTTTTACCCACTTTATTAACCGGACAAAACATTTTTTATGGTTTTCTGCTCCGTATTTTTTGTGTTTTACTACTTTTGATTTATCAAACTTTATATTTTCTGTTTCGTTTTTACAGTTTTATACTTAATAAGAATTAAAAAAAAAAAATATTAATAAAATTAAGAGGGGGTATTACTTATAGTTTATGTTTAACTACCCTCACTCTATTGTTTGGATATTTATGGAATGAGTTTGTACTAAACGCAAGTACGCAATCTATTAGGTAGTACATGTTATTCATAGTTTATGTTTAAGGCACGCTCATTTTACTTTATTTACTTGAGAATAAAGAGATTTCTGATTTCATTTCAAAGTGTAAATCAATGACAGTAGTCTTTTAGATAGCATTTGGATTAATCATAGCATTTTGAGACAAAGTTATGTACTTGTTAAATTGTTAATGTTGCCATATTTATTGTGTTGTACATCCCACTCAGACTGCCTTAATCAAAGTTCATATACACAAATACTAGTATATATGTAGTCCATAACTGTTACAAACCTATTCCTACTTCTATTTACTCTCTTTATCTCCACAATATCGTCATATATTCATCTATGTGTGTAAACAGATTGGTATACATCACAAGCTTTGGGTTTTTTAAAAACCGTTATTCTAGTTCTATTTGTACCATTTTTACCACCCAACCAACATATCCCTCAATGACCGCACAGTGTCATTGTGAATTCAGTGGATCCAAATCAGGTATGAGGAGGCAAAGGGGATCAGACGGCTATTGTTGGTGTACTGACGATAAAAAGAAACTGCTTAAAATTACTGCAATTTATTTATTTATTATTTCCGTAACTTCAACTCATCTGCTACAGTTTTGACAGGAAAAACGCTATGATAAGGAGAGAAATGGAATAAAACTGTACATACATATCTATCAAGGGACCGCCCATGTTCTAGCTAGATCAATCAGCTATATCATAGCATATCTATCACTTGTGGGCATGTCTACCAGTGCGTCGTAAAAGCCTAAATTCAAGGTTATAAGACACCCACATATACTTTACTCTATGGTTACTAGTTGAGGGTAGAGGTAAACTAAGATGCAGAAAATTGCTTAAGTGTAATAACCTCAAATCTATAAAACTAGGAAACCTAGCTAATCGTCCCAAACTCTGAACTCCTATGATGAGTTTCAACAAAATTTAAGTACATGACACTTACCAGAAAAATATGACATACTTGTGCAGGCTTGTCGCTTATTATAGAGAATGGGGTAACCACACACTCAGCACTGAATGATATCACCAACGTTCAGGATGATTTCTTACCCACAGTCGACAAAAATCAAGCGTGATTCATTAGCAGATTGAGTGATAAACAAATTACATACAAGACCTCTGAAGCATATATATTAAGCTTATTAGTTGTCAATCTGTGTTCATATGGCATCAGAAAACATTTAATTAAAATATCTCTTACCCAATTTCACCATGAATAATGCAGGCACATTCACGTTGGTGTTATGTAAGTTTTACTATTCAATAAAATTTGTCTCCTCAAATCAAATCATTCTATTCAAGTACAATGATTATTGTTACTAATTGACAACAAGCGAGGACTGATCAAATCAAAGTCCTCTTTGGGCCTTGGTTCCTACCAGTTAGTATCTACTCTTACTTTATTAAAACAGGAAATTGAAAGAATACATGGCAAAATTCTTACCAAGCCATGTAAGCCAATGTGTTGAGAATCTTCAAGTCATTAGCAAAAAAACTTTTGCACCAATAACAAAAGGGCAAATTATTAAAAAAAAGTATTATACTTGCCACTGTTTCATCTTATGGGTAGCGAACTATTTTTTTTCATTTTAAGGGTAATTTTCTTTCAAATGCATCATCTTTAGGGTATTTTGCGAAATTTTTGGACATTTTTGCCCCTCGTAGCTAATACAAAATTTTTTTTCCCGAAGGGCAAAAATGTCACATATTACCCTAAAGATGATGAATTTGAAAGAAAATTACTCTCAAAATGAAAAAAAAATAGTTCGCTACCCAGAAGATGAAACAGTGGCAAGTATAATACTTTTTTTTTAATAATTTGCCATAACAAAAGCAATTGAAAGACTCTTCTGATGAAAAAGTTATTCATCTACCTCTGACCGGAGATGCCCTAAATTAATGTCCACAACCTTCAACCTAAAGCTTAAACTCAAGTCCACCTTAATAAATAGCAAAATCACCGATGAACCTTGGGCTGTAAATGAAATGGACGAACATGAAGGAAGCCTTATTCATGTTCGTTCGTTTGATTTTAACCGACAAATGAACGGATACAAACACTTAATGGATTGATTTTCTTGTTTATGTTTGTTTATTAAGAAATGAGGTTGTTTTGTGTTCGTTTATGTTTGTTCTTTAAAAGACTAAACAAACGTTAAAAGAACAAACATAAATAAACATCAATGAACGTATGGAGACAAGCAACCTTCATCGAAGTGTGCCAAATTCTGTAAACAATTTATGGTTTAAGCAACTAAAATCGGATGAAAACGAGACGCGAGTTTTTAATGTTTTACTTAATAGAATTAAAAGACAAATTCATCCATTTTATTTCAATATTAAAACAAACAATTCATCAGCAGATTGATCATGCAATGGAGCATCACAAACCCCGAAATCATATAAAGCCCAAAATTTATAGTCATCTTCAACCTCATATATTCGATTTCATTGAAATCAACTTATATATATATATATATATATATATATATATATATATATATATATATATATATATATATATATATATATATATATATATATATATATAAATTCAAGAACATCTTTATTCTTCGGTGACACAAGCACCGTATCTCCTCTTGTACTAATTTTAATAAATTGATTCAGCTTTATGACTTGTGCTTCAGTTTCTATAAATGGTTTTGGGCTTATAAAACACTATTCAAACTCACTGCGCAGGTTCGTTTTTTCAGACTTACATTTGTGTCAGTGGCGAAGCTAGAAAATTTTCAGTGGGGGGTCGGGATCTAAATTTTTTTTTTCTAACGCTATTTTTGGGTAATACCGAAATTTTGGGGGGTCGAAACCGAATATACCGAAATTTTTCTACACGAAAACTATATACCCCCTACATCGCAAAAAAAATTTCGGGAGGTCGGGCGCCCCCCCATGTAGCTGCGCCATTGGTTTGTGTTGTGATGGGTGGGGGTAGTTTACAATTATGGTAAGCTAACAACATTGTCATGCAACTTTTTAGGGTGCGTTTGCATTGGCAAAGCTTGAAAATTTTCAGTGGGGGGTCGAGATCTAATTTTTTTTTCCTAACGCTATTTTTCGGGTAATATGTTCGGGTCTTCGATTCGGGTCGGGTCAAAAATTAAATACTATTATTATATAAAAAAAATGTTTCAATCACTAAAAAACTAAACATTTGTCCAAGACAACTAAACATTAAAAATGAGACAAATGGTTGGTACCTGGTTCGATTCATTGAAGAAATTAGAGTTCAGCCTTTCGACCTTTAAGACCCTTGAATTCTTCAATTATGGACTCCGAATCAAACTTGTCAGCAATTTCTTTTTCTATGTAAATCACCATACTTTTTGCTAGATTCTCATCTGACATCTTATTACGTAGGCGATTCTTGAATATCTTCATTGCCGAAAATCCTCTCTCTGTTGTTGCAGTCGCAACCGGAAGTGTCAAGAGTAGCCGACACACTCTTTCAACCAAATCGTACATGCTATTTTTCCCAGTTTCTATAAGAGTTTGGCGGAGATCAGAAAGAGTTGCTACCTCACTTAACTTGGCATTATTTATCCTTTCAACTTGAAAAGTCTCCAATTGACAAACTAATTGATTTCTCTCCTGCTCAGTAAAGTCCGTAGGATAATATTTCTCAACAAGAAGAACAATGTGATCAATATTAATCTTTATTGAACATAAAGTCCGTAGGATAATATTTCAAGTCGTTTAGCAGGATCTCTTTCTAGGCTACTAACATCCACTTCATTGATGTTAGCTTGTGGAATTTCAGAAGGTTGTTCATTGCAAGCAGCCGGACCAATAACCGGTTCGCTTGTTGAACCTTTTTGACGTTTACTCTCTTGAATTTCATCATCAATTCCTTCTACTTGTTGTTCTTCATTCGTTCTTTTAAAAAATGAAGTTATGGTTTTATTCTTCACCATAGTCACAACCTATATAAATTGCAAATAACTTAAATTAGTTTAAGCTAATTAAAATCCAAGGACCACAGTAGCTAATTCATAGTCACAACCCTATATGAAGTTGATTTTGTTTTCAAAAATGAAGTTTAAGCTAATTAAAATCCAAGAACCAACACCAATTTCTAATTTCTGCCATATTGAACTTTCAACCCCAATTTCTAATTTCTACTTAAATCCCTAATTTCTACTAAATCCCTAAATAAAAGACAAGTAGATAGATCTAATCATTTAAAGACAAGTAGACAACAAACCTAATATGTGCGGACTGCGAAGGCTGGTCGCCGGTCGGCGTTGGTCGGAGGTGGGCGTCGGCGGGACTGCAGGACAGCGGAGGAGCCAGAATGACAGAAGGTTGGGAGGGTTTGGGATGATTATTTAGTTTGTTACTTTGTTAATTGTTATTGTTTGTGTTGGTTCAATGTTCCAGTTCTATTTTTTTCTCTTTTAGTGGGTCGGTTTTATTTTTTTTTTTCTTTTAGTGGGTTATATAAAAATTATGTAATGTATTTTAGTTTGGGTTATTGGGTAAATGGGCTTATGTAAAATGTAATGGATCACTTTTATTGCTTAATATATAAAAAATATTTCACAATTAAAATGGAGGGTCGAAACCGAATATACCGAAATTTTTCTACACGAAAACTATATACCCCCTACATCGCAAAAAAAATTTCGGAGGGTCGGGCGCCCACCCTGCCCCTTAATAGCTGCGCCACTGTGCGTTTGGTATCCCACTATTGGAATGAATTGAATCTATGACTTTGAAAGTCATAAATGTTGTTTGGTTGGTTATGGGGCCCACCACAATGGAATGAGGATACCCATGATATGTGGGTTTCTTCATAGGAGTCTGATTTGGTGGGTATGTGAATACCCATGAAAAGTGATATCTACATACCAATTTCTATTCCACTCTATTCTTAAACCTATACCTATAGTGATTCCATCAACCATACCAAATGCACCCTAACATGATTATACAGATAACCGTCCAAAAGAAACATCTTCAATATTTGTAAGGCCAATACTTATCATGTCCCATATGTCCTATTCAATTTTGTGATTCACGTGTGTGTGTATGTAATCATATGCACCAAAAATGCGTAATACATGCATGCATGCATGCATGCACAATTCTTTTATGGAGCTAATGGCTTCAATGTACTTAATTGTTCTCTAGTGCACGTTGCTTTTGATACAACATTTGCCTGTATCTTTCTTGCTTGAGCATGTAAATAAATATTCAACAGTTATTATTTAGAAAAATAACAGCTATAATGACCGTCAGCCTCTTTAGTAGTTTAGTGTGAAAACATACAGGTGCATTTTTTTGTAGTGGGATCTTATCTTGAATGAGATGATTTATCCTCTTGAGATAGCACACGTAAGAAATTTCCAACGCTATCCTTTTCGGATCTAGCAGGCCGGTTTGTTTAACACTTTCTTCATTGTTTGAAAACTCATAGAGGGAAATGACACTTGTGGAATAATCTTCTTCGCCCTCGTTGTTGCTTTTCTTCTTTGCTTTATTTTTATTCTTACACGTCAATGTAAAAATTGCATTCTTTCTCTTGTCATGCTCTTTGTTTTACAAGTTCAATTCAATATTTTTTTTTTTTTTTTTTTTTTTTTTTTTTTTTTTATTTTAATTTAACCGCAATTATTTTCACACCATATACCATCTATCTCAAAATATATTTCACAGATGCCTCTAGCAAGGCTTGAACCCACAACCTCTAAGTTGGGGACAACTCATATGTATCATTTAGTATCTTGAAAAATCTTTGAGCTTTGCTGCAAATAGAGTGTCATTCAAAATATTTGTTTGTTTTTGGACGGTGAAAACTTGTTGAAGAAAAGGTACCCCACACTTTACTACCGTGACCTAGTTCTCTCTCACTTAAAACATGGTCGTTAGGCTGCCTTACTCTTCACAACCATGATTTAGAATCACCTGGTTGCGACCAAATCAATTATATTAACTAAACGATTGTCATAGGTTTTGTGGCAAATTTAGAGCCCAATAGTCTCTAACTAAAATTTAAACATAAAATATCTTAAGTGTAAATTAAGTCCTTGAATGAATAAATATTTAGAGAGTTATCTTCATAGTTTATCATAGACAAAGCATAAGTCTCACCACTTCCTGAGACGAAACTCCGAAAGTGAAGTCTCTGAACCAGAAAGATGATAATGGAGTCCGTGAATACCGACAATAACTCATTAAATCCCTTAATCTCCTACAAAATCAAGTACATTTTGAACTTATATATTTTAAAAAAATGTCTAAGTATCTGGTATGTTAAGCGGGAACTTTCTTGCAAAGATAAGCATAAAAATACTTATAAAAAAAAAGTGCAAGAATTGATATAAAGGGGGAACAATGTTGAATAAAGTGAGATTGGAAATATTTGAAGAATAGAAACATTCAATCCAGTAAGGTAGCAGTGAATTTTATAGTTAGATGTTCGACACATTCCTATTACTCCATGGGTAACCACCTTGTACTTTGCCTATATATGAGAATGTTCCAAGGAGTAAATGTCATCACTTGCAATTAATGTGAAACACATTCAAGAGCATCTACTCCGAATATATTCAGATATTAGTCTAGTTCTTACTTAAACATTAACTTTGATTTATCTTTAAGTTAGTGAGGAGATCACCAAACAATTGTCATTCAACTTAAATGTTCCGAAAACAATCTTAGTAAATTATTTGATTCATTTCTATTAAGAATTTAAATGTTGAAAAATACTTGTGTAAATCTCTCTTTATTTGTTTATCTTTGTTAAACGATTTTAAACATACTTCATTAGCATGGAAGGTGATTGGATAACTTTTATCTTTTGCTGGCACTTTAAAGAGAACAAGTCGGTTTGGTCCGTGGCCAAAACTGACCGAACCAATAGTTTCGGTTTTCGACCTTTTAAGACCATGGGAGTTTTGAAATTTCTTTTCTTTTACATTTTTTTTTCTCTGAATTAGGTTCTTTTAGTTTGTTAGCTCATCCCATTTGGNTAAAACAATATATTATCGTCAGTGGCGGCGATTAGCATGTGCAAGTGGTGCAACCGCACCGGGCCCCTCTTTGTAAGGGCCCCCAATTTAGTATACATTCATTAATATTTAAAGTTTTAAATATAAACGTTTTGAACTTTTAGTGTCTTTGTCAAATATTATCAAAGTTGAATCGGGCCACATACCAAAAATAGAAGACAAACTTTGGGCCACATACAAAAAAGAGTGAAAGACTTGGATTATGAGGGCCTCATTTGTGATTTCGCACCGGACCCCCCAAATCAATGAGACGGCCCTGAAATCGTAGTTGGATAATAGAACTCATTTGTGGCTTTAAATCATTGTTTACAAATGGATAGGACTATGATTAACGATTACATCTTTACAAAAAGGTTATTTGAATTGTTAATAAGAAAGTTAGACCTTCCTTCATCTGCCTGACATTTTTCGCCCTTCGTTATCATATTTTACATCATTGGTTCTTTAATCAAAGGCCACATTCTTTATTCACCCTTGCATTATTGTGCTCATTACCCATTACCATTTACATGCCATCTACGGCATTTGGCTGTTATTTATAAAAGCGGAGAATTGTATTCAGATTGATACAAAACTTAGAAATTTTTTCGATATCTCTCCAAAATTTCAGAACACCAACGTATCTCCAACCTTCATTTTATCAACTTTTTGGATACTTGATGTCTTTCAATTTAGGAATAATGATGTTTAAGTGGTTCAAGTTAAATTAATTACAAAATACCTAAAAATGACGAACAAGTTTATTAGGGTAAAAGATTCATTGATTATTGAATAATGCAGGATTACAATATAGTGAATAATAAGTGGGCTAGGTCTCTCAATGACATACAATGGACCAACACTAATAATACTACACAAATAATAATACACTATCAGCCCCACAGTAAGGTTGCAATCGAGTCAAGCCGAGCTCGAGCTTGACAAGGCTTGAGCTTGACTCGAAATAAAAATAGTAGGCTTGAGCTTGGCTTGATAGCTCGTCAAGCTTTAATCATTCAGGCTTGAGCTTGGCTTGATTAGGTTTCGAACAAAGCTTGAGCTTGACTTGAAAAGCTTGAATGTATACAAAAATATTGTGTTTAATAGTCAAACTCATCAACAAATATATTTATAGAGTCTAATAGTATAAAATATATTTTTAAAAGATAGAACTCGTTACTGTAGTACATTTTTCACATCTATATTTTATATAAATGGCCTTTTTTTTTTTTTTTTTTTTTTTTTTTTTTTTTTTTTTTTTTTTTTTTTTTTTTTTNAATTGAATTGAAAAAAAAAAAAAAAAAATCTAGAAGTGGGTACAAGTACAGATCGCCCGGTCCTGTTTTGGAATTACCCCTGTCTAAAAAGGTATAGGAAGGTGAAGATGTCGGAGTCATCGAACCATACGGAACTATGGATTCTTCAAACGCCACATGGCGCGAAAGTAAGTATGGTCGAAATTGGGGCCAAGTATAATGGTTGTCACGGTTCACATTTTCCACCAATTTGTGTAGATTCACGTGTTCCTTGATAACGTGGCTAATATATAGTTTGCAACAAAGATCATTACTTGGAAAGGTTAAGAGAAACACATGAGAAAGGAAATAAAAACGTGGCATTTTCAAACTCGTACTAGGATATAAACTCGATCGTCAAGGACCACAAGAAGGAAAATAGGACAAAATCTTGGGTCCTCATGTCTCACACTTTCAGGGAAATTTCCGTTAGATAGTAGTTTTTCTCGTTTGAGCATAGATGTCAAAGTTACAATTAGCATCACTGATAAAATTATTGGCGGATCCAAAAAATTTAGCTTGATAATACACTACTATAAGAAAAAATAGAACTACTTGTCATTTCTGTTGATGCATAATCTGGCGCGGGTCGATTCAACGACTCTCCTTGGGCCGTTAGTCGTCTTCTCGAGCCCTATTAGACCTGTCAACAACGAAAACCCGTTAGGAGTGGACCCGAGGCCGTAGCCCCGGGATCCACCTCCGACGGTCAAGTTAGAATCTATGCGATGTAGCATATATGAGTTAGGTTTAGGGTAACCTGTTATAATCTGCTGAATAAAGGGATCCCATCCATGTATTTATAAGGCATGGATTAGGGTTTTAGGTGTAGAGTGGGTCGCTGTCGTCGGGCCTGGCCCATTGTTTGGCCCAGTCCAGACTATGCGTCTACAAGCCCCCCAAGTCTAGTGTGACATAGTGCATGACTATGTTATGCTAGACTTATGTTCTGTTCATGGCCGCGTAGGCCCAATCAACCATAACGGCATGGCCCATGTGTGCGCAACTCAGGTGTGCGCATGGGACGGACCATACTGTGCAGCCCAAATGCAACAGTGCGCACTGGAATTGCGATTGTGATTGTCTCACAATGGTGAAGGTGGATTCCGCATGCTGCATCCTGGGTAAGGGCGTACCTTTTGTACCAGTAGCGATGTAGCATGGTGCAACAGAAGACATGCTTCTGTGGCAAAAGTGCGCGTTGTCCGCGACAAAAGTGCGCGCGGTGCGCGACAAAAGTGCGCGCGGTGCGCGACAAAAGTGCGTGTTGTCCGCGACAAAAATGCGCGCTGTGCACGTCAAAAGTGCGCGCTGTGCGCGAACATTACATCCACCTTTATAAGCGACAGAGGACGTCTCCCCTGCGGTAAGGTGGTGCGAATATTTAAATTCGTCTTTGTACCGGGCTTGCAATACCTCTTACGTACGATCTGCTTCCAAATACACTTGCGTACGATGTGCGCAAACAGTGGTAGTATATACCCTGGTAGCCCCCAAGTTTGATGGTGCTACTCGTGTAGGAGCATTAAACTTAGTTATGCAAATCCTGAAAATACTTAATGCAAATGTTAGAAGTATATGCCGCGAGTCGCAACATATAAAACTTAATGAAGTAAAATATAAATAGCATGAAGCATAATATAGCACATAGCATATAAGAGAAATTTTCGCTGTGCGAATTACACCTATCGTGAGGTTTTATAACTACATATAAAAAAGTAGCACATAGCTAATCTATAGTGCGCTCATGTCGATTAATTGATCTTTTTATTTTTTATTATAATAAAAACAATGGCACGGATGGATGTACCGTAACCGCGACTAATAGTTTTTTTCGCACGCACAGACGCAGATAGATGTATCGTGACCGCATAGACTCTAACGTTTGAGGATGATCACAGTTGACCACGGCTTTTGAGACGGGTTCGGATTTGGAGTATTTTGTGTCGCGGTAGGGGGTGAAGGCTGTTTGAACATGATCGTTTTGGTTCCCAAGTGGTGTAACAGGTTGTTGCCTTGTTGGGTTTCATGTGTGTTAATGGGCTGTTGCATGCAAGGTTGATATTGGGCTGAGTGTTGGGCCTGAACTGTTTAATCAGGTGGATCATTGTGCGTGGAGTATCATTATTGTGTTGAGAATTTTGCAATATACTTTGCCCAATGGTTTGTTGCACAATATTTGGTGGAGTGTCTAAAAAGGTATAGGAAGGTGAAGATGTCGGAGTCATACGGAACTATGGATTTTTCAAACGCCACATGGCGCGAAAGTAAATATGGTCGAAATTGGGGCCAGGTATAATGGTTGTCACGGTTCACATTTTCCACCAATTTGTGTAGATTCACGTGTTCCTTGATAACGTGGCTAATATATAGTTTGCAACAACGATCATTACTTGGAAAGGTTAAGAGAAACACATGAGAAAGGAAATAAAAACGTGGCATTTTCAAACTCGTACTAGGATAAGGGTGAGCAAATGGACCGGATGGACCGGACCGACCGACAAAACCGACCGGACCGGACCGGACCGGACCGGACCGACCACATTCGGTCCGGTCCTCGGTCTAGGCTTTTTGGCTAATTCGGTCCTCGGTCCGGTCGGTCCGGTCCGGACCGACCAAAAAACCGAAAAAACTTGCCAAAATATGCCTAATTGGACCGGACCGACCGAAGACCGGACCGGACCGAACCGGACCGGACCGGACCGACTACATTCGGTCTCGGTCTCGGTCCGGGTTTTTGCCTTAATTCGGTCTTCGGTCTTGTCGGTCCGGTCCGGTCCGGTCCGGTCCGAGACCGATGCTCACCCTTATACTAGGATATAAACTCGATCATCAAGGACCACAAGAAGGAAAATAGGACAAAATCTTGGGTCCTCATGTCTCACACTTTCAGGGAAATTTCCGTTAGATAGTAGTTTTTCTCGTTTGAGCATAGATGTCAAAGTTACAATTAGCATCACTGATAAAATTATTGGCGGATCCAAAAAATTTAGCTTGATAATACACTACTATAAGAAAAAATAGAACTAGTTGTCATTTCAGTTGTGATTTATGAGCAACCATTTGCATAATAAGAAAAACTGAGACATTTATGGTGCGTTTAGTTGAGGGAAAACACTCTTGTTTTCCACAAAATGTTTTGTGGAAAACAAGGAAAACAGAAATCACGTTCAAATTAGTGTTTTCCAAACAAATTCTCTACAAAACACAAAATTCCTATTTCCAAGTTTAATACACAAAACTTGAAAACACTTTTTTTTTGTTTTCACCTATTTTCCCTTAAAATACCCCCAATCTGTTTTCGTCCATTTTTATATATTTTCGTCAGTTTTTATCCGTTTTTGAATGTTTTTCTCCGTTTTCGTCTGGTTTTAACGTCTTCGCCCGATTTTTTACGTTTTTTTCCGATTTTTACGTTTTCGTCCGTTTTTCATGTTTTTGCCCGTTTTTTTTACGTTTTCGTCTATTTTTTACGTTTTCGTCCGTTTATTTACGTTTCCGTCTGTTTTTTTTTTTACGTTTTCGTCCGATTTTTTACGTTTTCGTCCATTTTTTTACGTTTTCGCCCCTTTTTTTAACGTTTTCGTCTGTTTTTTACGTTTTCGTCATATTTCTTACGTTTTTGTCAGGTTTTTTACGTTTTCGTCCGATTTTTTACATTTTCGTCTGTTTTTTTCATTTTCGTCAGATTTCTTACGTTTTTGTCAGGTTTTTTACGTTTCGTCCGATTTTTTACGTTTTCGTCAGTTTTTTTACATTTTCGTCCGCTTTTTTACGTTTTCGTATGTTTTTTTACGTTTTCGTCAGATTTCCTACGTTTTTGTTAGGTTTTTTACAATTTCGTCCGTTTTTTTTTTATGTTTTCGTCCGATTTTTTACGTTTTCGTCTGTTTTATTACGTTTTCTTCAGATTTTTTACGTTTTCCTTCGTTTTCTTACGTTTTCGTCCGTTTTTTACCTTTTCGACCGTGTTTTTACGTTTTCGCTAGATTTTTTTATGTTTTCGCCCGCTTTTTTACATTTACGTCCAATTTTTTAAGTTTTTGTCCCATTTTTTTACGTTTTTGTCCGTTTTTAACGTTTTCGTCCAATTTGACGTTTTGATCCTTTTTATTACGTTTTCGTCAGATTTTTTTATGTTTTCGTTCATTTTTTAAGTTTTCGTCTGATATTTTACGTTTTTGTCAGATTTTTTACGTTTTCGTCTGTTTTTTTCGTTTTCATCTGTTTTTTTACGTTTTCATCCGCTTTTTTACGTTTTTGTTTGTTTTTTTGTTTACGTCAGACGAAACCTAAAAAAAAACAGAAAAAAAAAAAAAAAAAAAAAAAAAAAAAAAAAAAAAAAAAACAAAAAAAAACGAAAAAAAAAAAAAAAGAAAAAAAACAAAAAAAAAAAAAAAAAAAAAAAAAAACACAAAAAAAAAAAAACAGACAAAAATATAAAAAATAGGACGAAAACAGTAAAAAAACAGACAAAAACATAAAAATTCGGACGAAAACGATAAAAAAACAGATGAAAACGTAAAAATTCCGACGAAAACGTAAAAAAGAGACGAAAACGTAGAAAATTGGACGAAAACATAAAAAAACTGACGAAAACGTAAAAAAATAGACGAAAACGTAAAAAGTCAGACGGAAACGTAAAAAAATTTGACGAAAACGTAAAAAAATAACAAAACGTAAAAAAAGCTAACGAAAACGTAAAAAAATGGATGAAAATTTTAAAAATCTGATGAAAAAGTAAAAAACGGACGAAAACGTAAAAAACAGACGAAAACGTAAAAAATCAGACGAAAACATAAAAAACGGACGAAAACGTAAAAAAACGGACAAAAACGTAAAAAATCCGACGAAAACGTAAAAAGCAGACGAAAACGTAAAAAACTGACGAAAACGTAAAAAGAAAAGGACAAAAACGTAATAAAACAGACAAAAACGTAAAAAATTGTACAAAACGTAAAATATTGGACGAAAACGTAAAAAACAGTCAAAAACGTTATTTGATGTTATATTTTACTTTTTAAATTCTTTATTTTCGCGTATTAGATTTTTTTAGTTATTTTATAATTTAGTTGGTTAGTTTATAATATTTGTTTTTGTGTTTTGAAGATGTTTTTATAATATTGCTAAAGTGAATAGAGAATTGAGATAGAATACAACAACACTTAAATATGTTTTCTAGTTTTGCAAAATGGAAAACACAAACACATGTTTGTCAATCTAAACGCGTTTCCTAAATTTTCCATTGTTTTGTGGAAATAAAACTCCCCTCCCTTTTCCTACAAAACAAGAAATAGAAAATGAAAGAAAATATTTTCCAACTAAACGCACTCTTATTAACTTCCAACTAAACGCACTCTTATTAACTTGGGATATTTCTTGCTGTTCTCCTTTAACACATAACCTGTTTCACAACAACAACAACAAAAACAACAACAACAACAACAACAAAAAAAAAAAAAAAAAAAAAAAAAAAAAAAAAAAAAAAAAAAAAAAAAAAAAAAAAAACAGTCCTGAAATTACTACACGGTGTGATATGCAAATGGTTGCACAATATAAAATGAAGCCAATGTGCACAAATGATAAGGGGTGCAATACTAAAACAAAAACATGTGTGTTACAAAAACAAACAAAGAGTACGTAGTACCTAGGAACGAGGTATCTGTCATGAATGAAACGGAACATGATTACATGAGTGGCAATTTTTGCCCTTAGTCGACATGAGTAAAAAACGAAAATCGAAAAAAAAACATGACGAAAGCAGATTTTTTTTTGTATAGTACTTTAGGACAATTGAATGCTTGTGGCTGTCGGTTTACGTGTTTCACGAGCATTATATTTGTCTATATAATGCATAGTATATTAGATGAAACCACACACGTAAACTGAAGTAGCTGAATATCAAACAAAAAACATGTTGGCTTATTTCTCTTATTCCCATGATGGGATGACCACTCTAGACAATGACCCAAAATACAGAACTACCCCTTCTATCCATGTTTGTGGCAAAAGATCGGTATGTAAAGTTCCCATGTTCCTTTCTTCTGGTACAAAGAAGTTAAAAACTGGCTGCAGCCAAAAGGTTGTGAAAGCTTCCTTGGCTTCGGCTACTGATTTCCTAGAGGAGGAGGTGAAGGGTGATGTATCATCGAGTTTAAAGGTAACTGCAACAGTCAGTGTCAGGATAAGCAAGGAAGTGGATGTAGTTAAGACGATGATGAAGTTACCATGGTTATACTCACAAAATAATTCCTTATACGAGTCTGTCGAAAAGGGTGTCAGTTTGCAACTTATTAGCACTGAGCTATCTCCAAGTAAGATATTAATTTTTTGAGGTTAAAATTCTGCTCCATTATATATAATATTAGAGGTGGCCAAATTTCTACCATGTTACTTATGATGGATTAAAGTGGTAATATTAGCAATTATGAACATCTCAAATGGACTGATCAGGCCGAAATCACCCAATTTATATTTTTGACGCATAAAACGGAAGAAGCTTGCTAGATTATCATTAGATAAGTATAAATTTTACAATCAAATTTAACACATTGTTCATAGATAAATAATTTCACACATATGTTGCGACTCATACCATAAATATTGTTATGACTCATGACGACCACACCCATCTTTCCACCTAGCATAATATGCACCAAAAGATGTATAATAAAGCTCTATGTTGTAACTTTGTGCAATACTAGGTACTATGAAGCCAAAGCTGAGCAAGGAATGTACAAAAGACTGGTCCAAGTGTACGACTTGTAAAGCAAATGGTGCGGGANAAAAGATCGGTATGTAAAGTTCCCATGTTCCTTTCTTCTGGTACAAAGAAGCTAAAAACTGGCTGCAGCCAAAAGGTTGTGAAAGCTTCCTTGGCTTCGGTTACTGATTTCCTAGAGGAGGAGGTGAAGGGTGATGTATCATCGAGTTTACAGGTAACTGCAACAGTCAGTGTCAGGATAAGCAAGGAAGTGGATGTAGTTAAGGCGATGATGAAGTTACCATGGTTATACTCACAAAATAATTCCTTATACGAGTCTGTCGAAAAGGGTATCAGTTTGCAACTTGTTAGCACTGAGCTATCTCCAAGTAAGATATTAATTTTTTGAGGTTAAAATTCTGCTCCATTATATATAATATTAGAGGTGGCCAAATTTCTACCATGTTACTTATGATGGATAAATCAAGGGCGGAGTTATAAAGGGACCGGGAAGGGTCCCGGCCCCCCTAGGCCTAAGCTCGTTAGTGTATTTTTTCGCGATTTCATGTGTTCTTTCGGAAAAAAAATTGTTTCGGCCCTCCTATCTAATGTTCTTCCGGAAAAAAAATTGTTTCGGCCCTCCCAAAATTTTTTTTCTAGCTCCGCCACTCATGGATTAAAGTGGTAATATTAGCAATTATGAACATCTCAAATGGACTGATCAGGCCGAAATCACCCAATTTATATTTTTGACGCATAAAATGGAAGAAGCTTGCTAGATTATCATTAGATAAGTATAAATTTTACAATCAAATTTAACACATTGTTCATAGATAAATAATTTCACACATATGTTGCGAGTCATACCATAAATATTGTTATGACTCATGACGACCACACCCATCTTTCCACCTAGCATAATATGCACCAAAAGATGTATAATAAAGCTCTATGTTGTAACTTTGTGCAATACTAGGTACTATGAAGCCAAAGCTGAGCAAGGAATGTACAAAAGACTGGTCCAAGTGTACGACTTGTAAAGCAAATGGTGCGGGAGGTTTCAGTTTCGAAGTTGAGATGCTAATTGATGGAGACTTTGGAGAACCTGGGGCCATCCTGGTGAGAAATTATTATGAAATGGAGTTGTATGTGGAGACTATCTCCCTTGAAGGTTTTTTCCATTTTTCTTGCAACTCGTGGATTCAACCAGCTGATACTAGCAAAGAAAAAAGGATATTCTTTTCCAACAAGGTACATAAATCTTCCTTCACCTCGAACTCATAGCTAGATTAGATAAACCTTAAGGATGGAAATAAAAAGGGTTAATCACATGGAAATGTATCCAACTTGTCACGTTTTCCACTTTTGGGTATTTGCACACGTAAAATGATCATTTTACCCTTCGTTGTCAATAGGAAAAATGGGTAAAATTATCATTTTACATGTGCAAAATACGCAAAAGTGGCCAAATTCAAAAAGTTGGGGATTTAAGTATACAGATTTCAGTTTAGTGATTAGAACCGGAAAATGTGACAACTATAATACATTTCCAAGTGACTAGCCCAAAAAAAAAACAACAATTCAGTTAGCAATAATTACANTGAACGGTAAGAGAATATATATCAACAAACTAGGAAGAAGCTAGAAGAAGTTACAAACAAGGGGATAGAGCGTTACAAGGGTTACATATCCGCTCTATCCACTTAATAGGATATTAGGAACCTTCAAATCTACTGCTTATCTGATAAAACCTCTAATTTAATGAATCCTACCATGTTTATGGACAAATTCAATAAGAAGTGCTAACCTAACATTACCGAGAGATGTAAAAATACAATAATGACCAAAGAGGTTTCGTAATTTTGTGAGTGTCTAAGGGCCGCTTTTTCTGTATTGACTATACTTGCATAAATATAACATATGAATAGTTGCACCCTTAAAGAAAAAAACATTAAACTCAATGCTTGATGTATTAGATTAAAGTAACAGTGACAATCTACAGATTAATCAAAGTAGATTTCCCTATTATCTTACATAATTATATGGCTACATATCTGCTGATTTAGTGTATCGATGGGATTATATAGGCATACTTACCAAGTCAAACACCGAAGGGGCTGAGATACTTGAGAGCTAAGGAACTTAAAAATAAGAGAGGTGATGGAAATGGTCATAGATTACCTTCAGACAGAATATATGACTATGACACATATAATGATCTTGGAAATCCTGATAAGGGAGCTGAATTTGCAAGGCCAACCCTAGGAGGTGAAAGAAACCCACATCCTAGACGTTGTCGCACAGGACGTCCTACTACAAGTACCGGTGAGTTTTTTTTAACCCGCAATTAATCTTAGTGAAATAAAGTGCTATTAATAAAATCCATGAAAGACAATCTAATTTAGCGATATTATGTAGATATAAGAGCAGAAAAGCCAGTGAATACCATTATATCTTCAACATATGTACCAAGAGATGAAGCTCTGGAGGGAACACGACGAACGGATATCCTCAAGGGAATCTGGAAGGGAGTGCTTCACAATATTCCACCCATGGTGGAAAATCTTTCCAGCGGGAAAGAAGTTCCAATGGACTGTTCCAATCTAATGGGTCTTTATAGGAATGTACTACAAGATGGCCGTATGAGTTCAAACATGCATGAAATGTTAAAGTTTTTGGATGTCAGTGAATTTACTGAAGAAATGTTCAAATTTGGGACTCCAAAATCCATGCCACGTAAGTATCAAGTTAATCAAGTAGTTATTTTATCAAGCATTACAACCCCTTTCTTGATCATAAATCATAAACATCATTGAATTACCAGGGAACTCAACAAGCTATATACGAGATGATGAACTTGGCCGGCAAACTCTTGCAGGGGTGAACCCTGTTAGCTTAGAGAAACTGAAGGTATGTTCCTGAATGTATTTTTTTTATAATCATATATGTAAACATTCTAGTTTGTTTGTTGCATGCCTTTCATAATAAACATGTCCACTTTTTATTTGTTAATTTATAGGTATTTCCACCGGTGAGCAAACTTGATCCTTCAACGTATGGACCACCAGAATCAGACCTTAAAGAGGAGCATATTATAAGTCATCTCGATGGCATGTCTGTGCAGCAGGTAATAGTTGTCAAAAAGTAAAGGAATGTCCTTAACTTCTGCTGATATGAGAAAACGTTGGTATTGAGATTTTAGTTTGGATTTTATAAAAATGATTATATTAATGTGCAGGCATTGGATGAAGACAAGCTCTTCATATTAGATTATCACGATATTTACCTTCCATTTCTAGAGAGGATAAATGCTCAAGAAGGCCGAAAAGCATACGGAACTCGCACAATCTTTTTCTTGACATCAGTGGGAACTCTAAAGCCAATTGCAATCGAGCTTAGCCTTCCTCCCAATGATTATAATATCCCATTGAAACAAGTTCTGACTCCTCCAGTTGATGCAACCACCAACTGGCTCTGGCAATTGGGAAAAGCTCACGTATGCTCTAATGACGCGGGAGTACACCAACTTATTCATCATTGGTATGTTGAGCTTCAACAGTATTTCTATTTGTCTGTATATCTAGCCTGTCTTTGCAGTAAGGAAATAAAAAGAAATTGAATGATTATAAGTTCATGTATTGAATCTTTAGGTTGCGAGTTCATGCCTGTATGGAACCATTTATAATAGCTAGTCACCGGCACTTGAGCTCCTTGCATCCGGTTTTCAAGCTTCTTATTCCCCATATGCAACATACGCTAGCAATAAATGCAATGGCCCGTGAGAGCCTAATATCTGCAGAAGGAATTATTGAGTGTGGCTTTACTCCAGGGAAATATAGCACAGAGATGGCATGTGCTGCCTATCGTGACTGGTGGCGCTTTGACTTAGAAGGCTTACCTGAAGATCTGATACGAAGGTACAATCAATATATCAAATACAAAATTGAAATAAAATGAAAACGGCTTTATAAAGTGCTATTTTTTATTCATTTTAATTGCAGAGGAATGGCAGTACCCGATGACACACAGCCACATGGGCTGAGACTACTCATTGAAGACTACCCCTATGCCAACGATGGGCTGCTCATTTGGTCTGCAATACAGGAGCTGGTGCAAGCATATGTGACTCATTTCTACCCTAACGAAAATGATGTTATTTCAGACACGGAACTTCAATCATGGTACAGTGAAGCCACTAATGTGGGGCACGCTGATGTTCGTGAAGCTAATTGGTGGCCTAAACTATGCACTCCTAGCAAACTTATCGAGATACTGACTATCCTAATATGGACTTCATCAGCACAGCATGCTGCACTTAATTTTGGGCAGTACCACTTTGGTGCATATGTCCCAAATCGACCACCTCTTATGCGAAAGCTTATACCCCAACAATATGACCTCGAGTATGCAAGTTTCATCGCTGACCCAGAAGGATATTTCCTTGCATCCTTGCCTAGTTTGTTTCAAACAACAAGATACATGGCTGTAATTGATATAATCTCAGCACACTCGCATGAAGAGGAGTATCTTGGGGAGGTAAAGGATGTGTGCACTAAATGGCCAGGTGAACCTAAGATTATTGAAGTGTTTTATAGATTTTCAATGACGATGAAAAAAATTGAAAATGAGATCAAGAGGAGAAATATTGATCCAAAGCTTAGGAATAGATGTGGTGCAGGCGTTCCACCTTACGAGCTTCTCATACCAACTTCAGAACCTGGGGTTACTGGAAGAGGTGTACCAACTAGCATTACAATATGACAAGATATGTGCATACTGTTTTCTGTTTCAGTTTATAGGAAAATAAAGACAGTCCGATGTTAACAGAGAATAGACATGTTAATATGAAGTTAGAGTGCTTTTGTTAAATAAAACTAGTAGGGTACCCGCGCGTTGCAGCGGCGGGTACCCTAAAATAAATGTTAACGACATCAAAAGACAAAAGTGATAGCTACGAGTTGTAAACCGTCCGTTGGTCCATGCCCGTTTGGGCTCGAGCCCGTTCAGGCTTGAGCCCATTTGGCCCGTTGCCCGTTCGGGCTTGAATATTTGTATAATGTGCTTTATTATTTGTATCAGTGATATATGCTTGATAATTTGTATTTCTTATGTAAGGGGTGTTTTAATAGCTGCATTAATTGTATTTATTGAGCAGTTAATTAATTAACTACATTAAATATATTGATCACATTAATAGTGCTTTTATTTGTATTTAATGTTAGTAAATGCATTTTAATTAGTTGTACTTTTAGCTTAAAAACTTGTAATACTGAATTTTAAGTATTTCTATTTAAATATTGAATTTAATATTAGAAAATGTGTTTTAATTAGTTGTACTTTTAGCTTAACAACTTGTAATTTTATTGAATGTTAGAAAATGTGTTTTAATTAGTTATACTTTTAGCTTAAGATCTTGTAATGCTTAATTTTAAGTATTTCTTTTTTTAGAAGGCCTAAATGCTTTATAAGATAGTATGATATGATGTAACTTAGAGTGCTAGTGTGAACTTAAAGTGTAATGTATACCCGGGTTTTATCCATACATAGGTTATATTTTGTTTAAAAATCTTTCTGTGAAATAGAACTCATAAAATCCATAATGTTTCACGACTATGGTGGTAGTGAGATTATGTTCGATACCTTCGATGAGAAAAGTTCAATATACATTTCATGCCAAAAAATCAATATAGAACTCATATTTTTCATAGAACCAGTAACCATTCCTAGCCACTTATTTTTTATTTTTTTTTATTATTTTTTTTTATCAAAATAGAAAAATAAACTTTCACATTTTTTTTAAAAAATTAAACATCTCACAAACCGTAAATCGTTACGCGAAAAAAAAATACCATCGCGACGAGAATTAAATTATCTTTCTATAGACATGCAATGTTATATACTTTTGACGAACTTTTTTTTTGACGAATTTTTTTTACAAATCATATATGATTTGTAAAAATCATATGTGATTCGTTAAAATCAAATCATATGTGATTTTTACGAATCATATATGATTTTTACAAATCATATATGATTCGTAAGAATCATATGTGATTCGTAAAAATCAAATCATATGTGATTTTTACGAATCATATATGATTTTTCTGGGCGGAAATTTAAAAAAAAAAGTTCGTGGAAAAAAAAATTCGTCAAAAGTATATAACAATGCATATCTATAGAAAGATGATTTAATTCTCGTCGCGATGGTATTTTTTTTGTAGCTTGAAGATTTACTGTTTGCAAGATATGTTGTTTTAAAAAAATAGATGAAAAATAAAAATGGGCGGCTATGATTGGTTCATTAGTTCTATGACAAATATGAGTTCTATATTGATCTCATCTCTACATTTCATATTTGTCATAGATCCAATGAACCTGGCTATTCATTTTTTTTATCAAAACAAAAATAATAAACTTTCACAATTTTTTAAAAAATTAAATATCTAGCAAACCGTTAATCGTTACGAGAAAAAAAATCATATCATCGCGACGAGAATTAAATTATCTTTATATAGATATGCACTTCTATATACTTTCAATGATTTTTTATTTTTTTTAATTTCCGCCCAGAAAATCACATGTGATTTGTAAAAATCACATGTGATTTTTGTAAAAATACAAATCACATGTGATTTTTCTGGGTGGAATTTTTGAAAAAAAAAAACCGTCGAAAGTATAAAGAAATGCATATCTATAGAAAGACAATTTAATTCTTGTCGCGATGGTGTATCTTTTGTAGCTTGAAGATTTGCCATTTGCAAGATATGTTGTTTTAAAAAAAGGTGAAAAATGGTTTTTTTATTAATTTTAATAAAAAATGGATGACTAAGATTGATGTATTGATCTATGACAAATACGAGATCTATATTGATCTCAACTCAACCTACGATTTCCTTATCTAGATACAACAATTACATGTAAAGCCTAAGAGCAATCAAGCTTGCTGGACGATAATCTTAAAACCGGACTAATATGAGTTCATAGTTGGGGTAAAAGCACAGATCTTAAAGGTAGAGGTAAAGTTCTACGGCATTAGAATATATGAAAGCATCTCTCTTGAAAATTTAATAAAAAGTGGACAGCAGATTGTGATTGTGTGAATGTGTAAAACAGTGGCACGAAACTTACTGCACAACTGCTTATTAACATAATTTAACATCGACGTCTTGTGACAATAAAACATGAATTCTGCACTTACAATTACGTAAGAAGTAAATTAAACCGTGATTATGAAAGTTATTGAAACTGCCTATAAACGATATTAACTAATTAGAGTCTGCTTACTTACTTTAGAAGAAAGAAAGCAACTAGAAAGATTAAGGAGATAAATCAGGACCATAAATCAGTCCCTGATTTATAGCAATAGGATCTCCTCTGATCTTCAGCAGTTGATTCCCCAACTTCAGCATATTGTGATTTTTGAGTATCTTCAGTTACTTTTACTATCTATAAAATGCGGTAGTAGGCTAAGAATAAGGGATCCAATAATTTTTTTTTATCACTGATGTATTAGGAGTCTGGTCCTCTCCGTATAGACTAGTTGATTTCNAACGACATCAAAAGGCAAAAGTGATAGCTACGAGTTGTAAACCGTCCATTGGTCCATGCCCGTTTGGGCTCGAGCCCGTTCAGGCTTGAGCCCATTTGGCCCGTTGCCCGTTCGGGCTTGAATATTTGTATAATGTGCTTTATTATTTGTATCAGTGATATTTAATGCAGAAATTGTGTTTAAGTTGGTTGTACAATATGCTTGATAATTTGTATTTCTTATGTAAGGGGTGTTTTAATAACTGCATTAATTGTATTTATTGAGCAGTTAATTAATTAACTACATTAAATATATTGATCACATTAATAGTGCTTTTATTTGTATTTAATGTTAGTAAATGCATTTTAATTAGTTGTACTTTTAGCTTAAAAACTTGTAATACTGAATTTTAAGTATTTCTATTTAAATATTGAATTTAATATTAGAAAATGTGTTTTAATTAGTTGTACTTTTAGCTTAACAACTTGTAATTTTATTGAATGTTAGAAAATGTGTTTTAATTAGTTATATTTTTAGCTTAAGATCTTGTAATGCTTAATTTTAAGTATTTCTTTTTTTAAAAGGCCTAAATGCTTTATAAGATAGTATGATATGATGTAACTTAGAGTGCTAGTGTGAACTTAAAGTGTAATGTATACCCGGGTTTTATCCATACATAGGTTATATTTTGTTTAAAAATCTTTCTGTGAAATAGAACTCATAAAATCCATAATGTTTCACGACTATGGTGGTAGTGAGATTATGTTCGATACCTTCGATGAGAAAAGTTCAATATACATTTCATGCCAAAAAATCAATATAGAACTCATATTTTTCATAGAACCAGTAACCATTCCTAGCCACTTATTTTTTATTTTTTTTTATTATTTTTTTTTATCAAAATAGAAAAATAAACTTTCACATTTTTTTTAAAAAATTAAACATCTCACAAACCGTAAATCGTTACGCGAAAAAAAAATACCATCGCGACGAGAATTAAATTATCTTTCTATAGACATGCAATGTTATATACTTTTGACGAACTTTTTTTTTGACGAATTTTTTTTACAAATCATATATGATTTGTAAAAATCATATGTGATT
>LBNU01017030.1:41545-51817 GCA_014162995.1 Artemisia annua | reverse complement strand
GACAGCGTAACGGTAAGAAATGGATAAAAGAAAACTCCACTCGATGAACGATGGAGTACAAACAAGCCTAGCTCGGCTTTAGAAATAAACAAGACACGACAATAAAAGACTAAGACTCGAAAACTAAAGAAAGTAAAAAAAACAATACTCGCTATGGAAAAAGAAAATAAAACTCTCTAAGTAAAACTAATTAACCAAACTCGCTAGCTAAGGACAAAAACTAAACTCGCTAAGGCTAAAGACACGAAACTCGCTACAAATGAAATGACAAACTCGCTAGACCTATAAGACACCAAACTCGCTAGACATGAAATCACAAACCATACTCGCTATGCTAAGGAAAAATGATACTCGCTAGGTGTGAAGAATAAAACAAACTCGCTATGGACTAGAGACAACCAAACTCGCTACCTAATCGAAATACCAAACTCGCTACACTAACTCTACACCATACTCGCTATGATGAAATGGGAAAACAAACTCGCTATGCCCAAAAATAAATATCAAACTCGCTAGGCAGTATACAAACTCGCTAGCCACTAAGGAAAAATAGCAAACTCGCTAGAAAGATGGGACCATACTCGCTTCTAAACCCTAAAGACTCATACTCGCTATAAAACCCTAATAACCTACTGGATTAATTATTTTTACGTAAACTTTATATAAAAACTTAATAAAAACTCATTTAAACGCAATATTAAGCAAGACCAATACTCAAAATAAGCTATAGAAGACACCACTAATCAAAATAAGCAAAACATATTCCTAAGGCTTGTAAATGAAAAGCTAATTTAGACTCAAAATAAAGATTAAAAAGCTAAAGATAACAACTTTAAAACTTGTAAATAAGCTAAAACAAATCAAAACAAAAGCTCTCACAAGCTAGCAAAACCCAATAATTAACTCACACGTCTAAGTAATCTTTCGATTACTTATCACAAACATTTAACACTCTCACTAAACTCACAAACTCGAATCACTAAGCAAACACGTTTTAAAACTACTCACGACTCATATTAAAACGTAAGACTAAAAAGAAATTAAAAGATTTGTAAATATTAAAACGTAAAATGTTTTTGGTTTTTAAATTTAATTAATAAAAGAAAAATATAGTAAACGATTAAAAAAAAAAATAAATAAATAAAACAAGCTAAAATAAAAATAAGCTAAGTTAAAAAGATTAAATGAAATTTCGGCAGAGTTCCGTTTAGGAATGAACCAAACAAAACTCCACTCGAAGAACGATGGAGAAAATAAAAGCCTAGCTCGGCTTTTAAAAGAAATAAGAAAAGAAGAGGAGAAAATAATACACGACTCGAAATAAACTTGGACAAAAATTAAACTTGACACAATAAAACCAAACTCGCTATATAAAAAAAACTAATACTCGCTAAGACTTAAACACCAAACTCGCTATCTATATAAATAATAAAATAAAAAAAGTGAAACTCGCTACGAAAATTACGAACTAAATTCGCTATTCAAAATATTCAAACTCGCTAGCTGCTTTCATTTTCATACTCGCTAGGCAGCTCCAAAAGTCAAAACTCGCTACACATTTTCAACTTGCCAAACTCGCTATCATTTGAGTTGACTTCAATCATACTCGCTACCTTTATCTTTAAATGTAATACTCGCTATTATTATTAAATATGAAACTCGCTATTTTTCTTTTCATTTCAAACTCGCTACAAGTTTTGCCAAACTAATACTCGCTATGTATAAAAAATTAATACTCGCTATTAAACCCTAAAAACTAAACTCGCTACTAAACCCTAAAAAAATAAACTGGACTCTTAAACATTTAACGTGACAAGAATTTCATAAAAATAAATAAATAAGACTTATAAAGACACTAAAATAAGCTCAAAAATAAGCAAACAAGCCACGGCTTCTTTTAAAAGCCTTAACCCATAAGCTTTTTTATGAAACTCAAATAAAAAAATGCAAAGGTGACAAAGAAATTAATAAAAACTTGTAGAAAAGATTAAAAGGAAAGCTTGTAAAGATTAAAGACTTGTAAAGGAAAGCTTGTAAAGATTAAAGGAAAGATTTAAGACATCAAAAATAAGCTTGCATTCAAAATAAATCTACACTAATATATGAAATAAAACTACACTACTCTACCTTACCCCTACTCCTAATGCTCACCAAATGAAGCTATCACCTCATATATATCTAGCTAGGGGATTACAAGTTTCATTTCGTGTACGTTTTTCCCCCTAGACTATTACAATTCATAAAATCATGACATAAACTACATTACAAAGCTTTTAAACATCTTAAATACTAAATGTAACTCTTGTAACTTCGAGGACTTGAGTTGACTCGTATTCTAAAAGTCTTCAAAGATGTAAAAGTGATATCTTGCTCGAATTTATGAAGCTTAACGTAATAATTAGCTTTGAACTTCGATTAAGCATCTCTTTCGTTTTCTCGAGCCCTTAGGAAATAACTTCATCATCACGGGCTTTCCTTGAGTAGATTTCATCATTGACTCGGCTTTTAGACACTTTTCCACATCTCGTGCTCGTTTTAGGCTTTTTGGTTGACTTTTGTGCCATTTATGCAATATCCGTCCCTGCACGATCACAAACACAAAAACAAGATATCTTTGGCGTTTCACGTTAGTTTTTGGTCTATAAACACACTTAAACTAAGGTCAAAAGTATGTGTAAAATAACACACATCAGATGAGTCCAATACTCGTCCAACGGGCCTAAAGCCCAAACGATTAAGAGAAGGGATGGAGTAGGCGTGTTGCCCTAGCTCCCATCCTATAAATAGGACATCTATGTATCCCATTCTCTTGTTGGTTATTTCAATACATAAGGAAACTCTTGCATTTTTATTCTTCATATTTGATCTAATCAACCAAACTCTATTTCTCATCTCATTTCTATCAAATATATACTTGTGTTTACAATATGGTGACCTAACACTGGTGTAATGCGAAAGTGTAGAGTTTGAAAAACTAGTTTCTCATCATTTGAATCCTTCATCAAGTTTGGCCGTTTGACACACTTAGCCCTTTGACCTCTCTCATTTGAGTCATAAGACCTCAAGCACCGCATAATTATCTCTAGTTAATTTTATATTTTTCAAACAAACACTCACGAGGGATTGGTGCAGCAGAGATCAAAAGAACATATGCAACTTCATGAACTAAATCGTTTTGAAACAGTTGTATACTTTTCTCTTCCTCAAAATATGTTCCATAAGAAACATTTTGACAATTGTTGAAATTTTGACGAAACATATTTTGACTTTAAATGGGATGACATGTACTTGCATACAGAGAAAATGCATCAGGCACAAACAAGCATACAGATGAATCAAAAACTCATTCTAAATCTTCCTAAGTGCTCAGAATTCTCAAATTAACACACAAGATCACAGACTAACTCATTCTTTCACTCGAAATTTTCCGATTATTATCATGGTTTGGGGTTATGATTTGAGACTTTGCACGCAGGTTAGCATCATAATGCCAGAATATTTCACAAACCAACGTCCTATGTTGTTCCTAATCCCGCAAACACACCAATCGAGCATTCTTTAGTGTCCTCTAAAGCTATATGAAATAATTAAATTAGACTAAACACATAAAAGAAGAAATGCCCCGATCGATAATTACATAAACCCTAGTTTCTGATTATGCCTTTTTGACTGTTGAAATCATTTGAAACATTTAGGGAACGACTAGACAACAACCTTGAAGAAATTAGAAACTCTTTACGGAAGAAGATCGAGGATAAACAATTGTTAGTCTGATTCATTGATGTTTTCAATTATGTGTGAGACTTATGAGAACATTTGTGGAAGATAAAAAATTTCATTTCTCCCCCTCGAATTAGCATTTACTTTGTGAAACCTTTTTGCACATTTTAATTCGAGAGATAATATAATATTTGAAAATGAGTTTTTAATCTGAAAGATGAAGAAACAATTTTTCTTGAAGAATTATGATAAGTTGTGCAAACTTTATGATTTTGTGAAAACTTTTCTCCCCCTCAAAATATGTTCCATTGATTGAATTTTGAAAAAAGGTTTACATATGAGGAACATGTTTTGAAGATTTGATGTTTGCAAACTTTGAAAGATGATTTTAGAGTATCCACACAATATAGTTCAATCGTACCCTTTTCGACGTGCTCCTTGATGCAATGATATCAGAGAGCAACATGCTTGGACTTTGAGTGTTGAGCCATAATGTGAAGTTTCTGAATCAACTTCCCCCCAAACTGACAACCGACTTCAGCAGATTCGAAACTTGGATGTAGTTAACATGTCTTCTAACTTTTGAAGTTTTGAGTACACAGCGGAATTTGTAGATGACACAGTAAACCACACCAAACAAATCTGAATAGTTACTTAATCACGGTTATGTTCAATACAGAAACTTCGTTCGGGGGTAACATGCAAGAAATCAACTAGATCTTCTCACATATGTAGATGCTTCACACCAAACAAACCACGAAAGATGAAATAATACTTCTTCCCCCTGATAGTTGCGGTCTATCGGAATAATAATCACCTGTGTATGTACGAATACTCGATAGTATGACTCTGNATACAGAAACTTCGTTCGGGGGTAACATGCAAGAAATCAACTAGATCTTCTCACATATGTAGATGCTTCACACCAAACAAACCACGAAAGATGAAATAATACTTCTTCCCCCTGATAGTTGCGGTCTATCGGAATAATAATCACCTGTGTATGTACGAATACTCGATAGTATGACTCTGTATGAGGCATCATAATGCGGTTAAAACATCATATGTAGGTAACTTCACACAAAACAAAGCGCGAGAGTTGAAACGATTACACCAAAAATCACAAAACTGAACCACTGATCATCTCTGCGGACGTCTCTCCGGTAGTAATAAAATAGTAAACTCGATCACGTGAGTCTATTATGCGTCCCTGACGTGCACATTTTTTCCCCCTAATTGCAGATCCTCGTGGAAAATGAGTGTTTGCGCAAAGAAATCAAGAAAAGTCAAAGAAAACAACATAACACCCACTCTATCTTCCCCCATGATGCCTTCTTTGGAATCGGAAGCATACACACTATGTTAACGATGGAGAATCGGAGGCAGTGTAACCCCATATGTCCAATCAACCAAACAGGTGTGAAGTACCATAAAAAGCCCGTGAGAATCAACATGAAAATTAAGACGGTTGGTTGCGGGTCCTAAGCTGGTTTGCTCAGAAGCCATAATGTTAAGCTCGGGTCCGAAACTGAGTTGTTCCAAAGCCATCAATGAAATGCGGGTTTCGTACTGAAGTATACGAAAGCCATTGTTTTTGTTGAATCTGCAAAGAAAGAAAGAAGAGACAAAACAGAGAACATGGATCCCCAAGTGTAATTGGGTTCCGGATGTTAGAAGCACAAAGTTGTAGTGCCAATTATCTTCTTGACACCCGAACACACTATATCAATGATTTCCTTTCTCTTTTTAGGGATAGATTCTGTGGATTTCACATTAGTTTTGGGGCAAATGTCTAAAATCTTTCTAGTAGGAATCCACCTAAGACTAATCGCTTTGAAAATTCGACCCGTGGGTACCCACCTAAGGTTAGATCTAGGATATGTTTTCCTCTTAGGTGCAGCGGAAAGAAATGTGGGAGCGTAACTTGGTTGAGAAAACCTATGTCCTTTACTGATCCACCTCTTAGGTTTCTGAATCTTAACTTTTGGTTCAACGGGTTTCTTTGTCTTACACGATTGTGCCTTTGCACGTGAATTTCCTTTTTGCAGATATTTTAAAGCACACACATCATGATTATTTATGCAACTACTCTTAGATGCTAGCCAATTCCTACTAGTTTGTTGTGTACTTTTAGGTTTTGGTTTGCTACTACTAACAGTGTTTTGCAATACAGTTGAAGGCATCACACGAGGTTTTGAAACTATAATTCCGTCCTTTTGAAGTAGTGCCTTTTTCCTAGCCTTTTCTAGATCATAGTTCTTGTATATGTCATTTTTGTCATAAGACTCTTTACTTTTAATGCTCGTTTTAGACACGGTTTTCGAACTAATCCTAGAATAGCCAGACATAATCATGTGTTTAGGTTTAGCAGAAACAGATGCATTTTCCTTTGGCCAGGAATGTGGAGTGACTGGTTTTGTCAAATGATTTATCTCAACAACTTGGGAGGCAAACCGAAATTTTGAAAATTTGGCTCATTCAAATTTAAATGCGGTTGGTTGTCTAACCACTGATGGTTTTCTGATTGTTTGAATAGGCGGTTTCCCCAAGATTGATGGTTTTGCAAACTTAGTATCTACACTCTGGCCAGTCAATCTTCTTAATTGGTTTTGCAATGCAGCATTTGCAAACCCTTGTGCTTGAATTTAACCTTTTAAAAGCTCATTTTCCTTAACTAATGTATCCACATGTTTACTTTGTTCATTCAAAAACTGACCATTATTGCCCGAAGTTAGAGATTCATTTTGCAATTTAAGTTCAAGTGAGATGCAATGTGCTTCTAGTTTTGAAAAATCTTTATGAAACTGGGCAATGGTCTTTTTGAGAAGAATGTTTTCAGACTCAAGAGTTTGGTTTCATGTTACAGTAATTAGATTAGCAAGTAAGGACTCAGACTCAGAACATTTGTCTTGACATTGAACAACATTCTGGTCAACCTCTCCTTCATTACTGAAGTTAGGTTGCTCAGATTGTTGTTTCTCATTTACAGCCATAATATGATCAACAGTAGATTGTACCTCAACCATTTGCTCTTCTGTGTCCATTTGTTCTTTGTCAAAGTTGGGCTCTGAGTCATAGGTTGGTATGATATCTGCACAATCAGCGTCTGCATCATTCCCTAATCTGCTGCTGTCATCCGACTGTTCTAATTATGTCCTACTACTTTCCGTGTTAACCAAACTAGCGTCCAATGCTTTAGCCGTATTAACCTTCCCTTTTTGAGTCTGCAATTTACTTTCATTCACCCTTCTGTTAAACTTTCTTTCGTGAAGTATTCTTTCAGCAATCAACTTCTCAATAGAATCCATTAGTTGGATCAGTATATCTTTGAAATTTTGAAAACTGAGTCAAGTGTATTCAAGAAAATGCTTGCTTGCTATGAGAGAGTCATCGTCCGAACATAACCTCGTGTGGATGAATTGTTGAAACTGTTTCTTAAGTACACAAAAGGCAGCCGTGGATCCATTCTCGTGAAGTTCTTCTTTGTTAAGTTGATTTTCAAGTTGATCCACGTTGAGGAACATCGTATGAGTGAAAATCTCAAAGTCTTCTCCAAAGAATGATGGAAATGCCCGTTTGAATCCATCTCGAGACGAGTCCAAGATAAGTCTTTGTTTGAGAGAAGCTTAAGGTGCGAATGAAGTAACATAAAAGATGCCATGCATTTATCTTTGTATAATTTCACAAATGAATCTTCAAAATCATCAGTGGCATGTGAGTCGTACACTGGGTCTGTATCATCCATGTGAAGTTCCTGCATGCTTGCCATTAACATCACATCTGCTGTATCGGCCTCTAAATCTTCATATTCATCATCAGATGGAATATTTGCCGTAAAACTTTGCAAAGCAGCATTCAGATCACCCCCTTCATCAATGTCATCCGTATGTGCCACAAATGCCATGCTTGNTTCACAAATGAATCTTCAAAATCATCAGTGGCATGTGAGTCGTACACTGGGTCTGTATCATCCATGTGAAGTTCCTGCATGCTTGCCATTAACATCACATCTGCTGTATCGGCCTCTAAATCTTCATATTCATCATCAGATGGAATATTTGCCGTAAAACTTTGCAAAGCAGCATTCAGATCACCCCCTTCATCAATGTCATCCGTATGTGCCACAAATGCCATGCTTGGTTCGATAAGATCTTCTTCATCATCAGTATCTTCCATTGTATCTTCCATTGTGTTTAAGCATTAAGAAGTTGAAGTCATAACCCCTTTGCCTTTCACAGTAGATACTTGTCCAAGCTTCACTAGATTTTGTAGAAGAGATTGCATATGAGCATTTAGTATTGCAGGATGGTACTAAGGAATGAAGATAGGCTCAGGTTCATTTGGAGGATTGAAGAAGAAAACACCAGAAGGGGAGTAACTGAATGAATCATGAATAACGGCTGGAGATGGTGGAGCTGGGAGAATAGTCTTATTTGAATTCATGCTTAAGCAAGATTCAAGAATTTCCCTCATTCTATGGTGCTGAAGTTCTTCGGCGCGATGTAGAGTTTCAAGATGTTTCCACATTGCATGAGCACTGGTATCATAGTCGAACTGCATGTAGATAGAATTAGGAAGTCCCATGGAAATAAACCAGCCAACCTGTAGGTCAGCATCATACTGAGCAAGGTCTGAAGCACTCAAATCTTCCTTCGTTTGTAATCTTTTGATCCCGGGTGAGTCAGAGATGAATTTCATTTCATATGGACCATCTTGAATTGACTTAAGCATAAGATCTGCCTGAGGATGATCTGTGAGCCATTGTAGAAATCTCTGTTTCCAATCAGTGTATGTTCCAGGTAGCAACATTGGAGGCCTTGATTCATTGCCAAAGAGTAGAACATGACGAATGAGGTAGCTGTGACTTTGTTGTTGATGATATTGTTGCTGATGAGAATATTGGTGAGGAAGGTAGTTGGAAGAAGGTGGTTGAGACATTATTAATGACATTTCTCTCCCCCTTGATTATTACGATTGAATCGGAAGAATCAAACAAAAATGTCGAAAGTCGATATAGCACTCAAGGTCGATATTGCACACTCAACAGATCTTGTAGACGGGAAAGGTGTGAATGTGACTAGGTAATTAGTCAATTTTTAGTTAATTTCAATTAATTCAGGTTTCCCTCCAAAATAAATTTGAAAAATTTTCTACTCCCAAATTTGAAATTATTAATAAAATCCAATTTTTAGTTCACACAAAAAATTTGAGTTTCAAAAAATTCGCCAAATTTGGACCGTAAAAATTCGAATTTGGACCAAAAATTTGAATTTTCGACCAAAATTTTCACACTTACACCAAATTTTGAATTTCGCGTAAAAATTGAACTTTTAGTCTCCAGAAAAATTAAATTTCGCGTAAAATCGAATTTTTTTTTTCTTTTTTTTTTAATGAAATAAGAGGATTAAAGAGATAGAAAGATAAGAAAGATAAATTTGTTACGATTATATGGATCTTTAAAGGATAAACAAGGTTGTTGTTGTAGATTAGATTGTTTTGGTGAAGTTTGAAGAACGATCGTGGATGTAGCTTACTCGATAAACTTGTTACTCGGTAGGGTTTGATACTCGATAATGGCTCCTTACTCGATAACCTAAAGAAATTTCGGCAGAGGTTCGTTTAGAATTGTTGTGGAAAGGCCTTACTCGATATACGATAAGGGTTGTTAGCTTAATTGCTAACTAGCTAACTCGCCAAAGAAACTTGATCTAACTCGATACAATAAGTTCCTTACTCGAAAAAGTCACCTTACTCGAAACTGCCCTTAGTGGAGACCCTTACTCGATGAAGAACCCATACTCGATACTATGCCTTACTCGATATTTCTCTAGCCCTTACTCGGTACTAAATTTCAACCATTACTCGATAAAAAACTGCCTTGCTCGATAAAACCTAAGTGTTACTCGATAAAGAAGCAGCTTACTCGATAACAAGCTCACCTTATTCGATAAACAAACACCCTTACTCGATATTTGCCCTTGCTTACTCGATAACCCGTAAAAAAATCACTTCCTTACTCGATAATTCCAACAGATCCGAGCCTTAAAATTCGTAAAACAGCCCAATGATCGAATTTTTTCACCAAGAAACAAACTAAAACAACCTAATATTACCCCTAGGCGATTGATACCACTTTTTAGGTCCTAGTTTTATGAATAGACAAGAATGTTTTAGAGAGAGAAAGTTAGAGAGAGAAAGATAGAGAGGACAGAGTGGGAGGAACTATGTGTAAAGAGAAAGATGAAATCACATTGAACCAACAACCCAAATGATGTTTTACATAGTATTTATAGGAGAGGAAGCTAGGGCTTCCTTCTTTTCTTATTGATGCGCGTGGATTGCAACACGCACTACGTTTTACCTCTCGAGGGATCTCGAGAAGCTGCAATCCCCACCAGGCAGTGTACCTGACCGATGTAGTATAGTGTAGTGGCAAGTACCGGGGGATTGATCGTTCTCTCGCAGGGAATAGTGTTCGTTAGGCTAAAGGCTACTCTAATCTAGGTCTAAGGGTGGAGGAAGATTCTTTTTGTATTTTTATATTTTATGAAA
>LBNU01017030.1:0-32168 GCA_014162995.1 Artemisia annua | reverse complement strand
GTTTGTGGATAAATATTAATACGTGTATGTCTAGTATCGAACTCGAGACCTCGGGATTGCACACATTACGTATGAAGGAATTAATGGATAACAATTAATATATAAATGTTATGTATATTTAATTATTAGAAACACAAAATAATGACTAACGATCGTTAGAAGTTAACGGAATTGACTAACTATCGTTATATGTCAAAGATAGAGGACTAGAGTGTAAATTGGACACAAGAAGGATCCGGAAGGAACTTGGGTCCTTGTGGCCGGTCATGGGAAGGGTTGGGGTAACCCAATCCAACTCAACTTGTTCTCCAAGTTTACACACTATAAATACAAGGCTTAGGGTTATTTGTTTCTCACCTTTTGTGCACAAGCTATAACCCTAAAATTGTTTTTTCTTGTTCTCTCCTTTGTGGCCGATCGTATACAAACCCCTAAGGGTTTCGATTTGCTTGTTTTTCATAAAACATATTCTTGTGTTTTCATTAACTAGCATTAACATTAATTTGGTTATAGTACGTGTGTACAAGAACGAGGTAATAACTCACTATAGTTATTATCAAAGGATCGATTAACAAAACGGTAAGGGGTTAATCATTAATCCATATAAACCCTAATTAGGCTTCTTCATATTGTTCATGATTTATTGAAGTGCAAAAGGTACGTTCCCATTATGTTTATGTTAATCTTTTATATGTTATAATTGATCATTCGCTTCCGCATATGTGACTATTTGATTATGTTTATTTATATGATTGTCATGGTACATAAATTCTAACAGTGGTATCACGAGCCTACTATAACATGTAATTGATTACTAAAACCATAAAAATTGTATCTTTAATTGTTTTAGATATACATGTTGATCTATTAAGGTTTGTTAAAATTTTTTGAAACCCTAACCCTAATTTTTTTTTGGGGGGGGTCGATTTCACCTAAACCCTAATTAGGGTTTGTGGTTTAAATTTTTTAATTAATTGGATTAGAAACCCTAGGTTTGCAATATGATGATGTGATCGTATCTTTGTGACCTAATTGGTAATTGTTATGCATGAATCAATGACGAAACATGCATGTTAGTCATGGATTAATTAATTAAATTAATTGATTGATTAACTGTTAGTATTTTTGAACACATGTAATTATTAGATAGATTTAAATTGGGGAATACCTCAATTGTAATAAAATCAATTTATGTGCTATGTGGCATATAACTTAATTATGGCATTTACAATTGATTCGTCAATGTATGTACGTCTACTTCCTTAGAAGAGAGGGCCATAGTTAATTATATGCATATGAAAACCTAGAATTGTTTTGATTAGGGTTTATATAATCAAGAATGCATGTGGCTAATTGTTTCACTTTATAATCGTTATGTTATTAGTTGTTTATTTATTTGTTTGGTAAATTACTTGTTTATGTGATTATATTGTTTGACATGTTGTAAGCATAAAAGGGTAATTTTCAAAAGAAAATAAATTGGACTAATAATTGTGAAACATGATTATTAGAAACTTTACACTACAAAATCTTATGTGTCATACTTAGGGGTTGGCCTTACATGCCGTAATGCGTTAAATGCATCCTCGCGACGAGATTTGTATTGTAAAAGTTTTTTAATATGTTTTAAGACTAAAGTCATAAACTTTTTTCTTGATTGATGTTTTGTACATATGGTTTTAAAAGTAAGTCTTCTATAGACAAATTCATAGTGATGGAAACAAGGTTTGGAAAGAGCCTAGAGTCTACCTTGGTTTCTACACTTATGAATGCGTTTAAGACGACTTACCTATATCACCATTCTATGTACAATATCATCTTAAGGGTGATTTACCTCAATTCCACTTTGGTAGGTGATAATTGTAGGTTCTTCTTTAATTGGTGAACCCAATACCTCAAGCAAAAGATTTTGACTTTATCTTGCGAATTGGTAAATTAAAAGTGTTTTGAAAACTTTTGTCATAAAGATGAGTGCATGCATCTTTATACATGTTTTGATTTCCACATCAAACTAAATAGTAAATACCCTAATAAATTTAAGTTACATGCCATCTAACTATAAGGAACACTTGGAATTAATTATTTAGTATGCATGAGACCTAGGCCAAAGATTAATGACAAGGTAAATTTCCTAGGGTGCATG
The DNA here is from genome assembly GCA_014162995.1 of Artemisia annua. NCBI lineage: Eukaryota > Viridiplantae > Streptophyta > Magnoliopsida > Asterales > Asteraceae > Artemisia > Artemisia annua. The sequence continues at coordinate 30,025 of LBNU01017030.1, read as the reverse complement.
AGACCACACATGGAGAATTTGCAGTTTCTAAGTTAGACGACTTAATTAAGTTGTGCGTGAGACCTAGAACTTAAGGCATGAGATGGGATGAAACATGCTTACATTGCAAATTGATGAATCAATTTGATGTAATTCCCATAATGATCTAGGAATTGGAAAAATTGTTTGCCAATTATTGTTCGACAGATTACCATCTTTTATACTTTCATTACTAGCAGATCAACTGATGTAGTGAAATTTATGAAAAGTTGGATCCTAGGTTTTCAAGAAAATTATTTGGTTATATGAATATTTCCACGGGTATTATATTTTCTTGAAAATATGTATTATCGAAAATACTAAAATTGAAATTTTGTAAATTCTTTTAAATGTATTAATGCAACATTGAACCGTAAACGTAAGCTATTCTTTTCACAAGAAAATTGATCTACACCCATATGGGTTTTTTGGTTAGAGTCAATTTTACGAAAAGAATAAACATAGTCTTCTTTCCATAAAGAGAAGTGTGAGACTTAATCCTATTCCTTTTCATGAATGAGAAAGGTATAATAGGAAAATTAGAATTGTCTATGGTCTAAATACATAACTCATAGCAAAATTTAATAGTAAGATGATTTGCACTTTATGAGTTATTAAAATAGAAACTAGACTAATTACCGCAAAATGGTAAAAGACAAACTAGCATATTTGTCTAGTTGTTTTGTTTTGACCATTTAAAGATACTACATACAATTGTTGGAATGGTAGATCTATTCAGGAAGAAATTGCATGCCCAATTTTTTCAAGTTAATAGTTTGGAATGTGATGAATCACATTTATGTAGTAGAATACATTCTTTTAGCACACTATTTCATTTCACTGGTTAATGAAACATTTTACAAATGTTGTCAAATTCAGTGGGAGTATTGTTTTCTTATTACTGAATAAGGAATTATTGTAATGATCTCTAATTCAGTGGGAGTTACAAGACTTATTGTCTTGATTATAACTCAGATTATTTTTTGAATGTCTCAAGATAATTACTTTCCAAATATAGACACTAATATTTTCAAGGATAGTCATGTGCGTTTCCTTGATTGATTGAGTAACTCTATATCTACTAGTTATGCTAATGACACAAATCCTATTGTTCACATTAACAAACGCATGCGTGTTGTTTATATGGTATATGGTGTTGCTCCATGCACAAGTGGGAGAAATCTTTATTGTGTGCAAGGTACAACACATAGGAATATGATTTGAAGGATTCTATTGAAAGAGACTCTTGTTCTAAAATGACTAATATATATCTAATTCAAGAACACTTGGTGTTGCAATTTAGCTTAAGTGAGACCTTGACTAGATTACAACAACAAGGTGAATTTCCATGTATGCGTGAGACCGTACATAGATAATTTACAGTTTCTAAATTAGACACCTATTAGAACATGTGTCAATATGATAACAAGACAACTTTAATTATAATGTTTATGTATTATTAGAATGACATAAATAAATGAAGTAAATAAATTAACTTGAAATTACTATTGAAACCAAATAGTGGGGTTCAAGAATACTTTAGTTATACATGTTTATATCTTATTATAAACATGAAGTCTTTTACAAGACTTATAATAAAGTAAGACGTTAACTTGTTATGGTTTTTAATTAAGACATATACAAGAAGTCATTGAGTTGATCAATGATTAATAACGTATAGTGGGATTATAACAAGTTTATGTTTGATAAGACATGAACATGAAGTGACTTGGACAAAAGTACTTGTGTTATAAAGCATGCAATTGGTTTGGAAATACCATTATACCATTAAGTTGACTTAGTTGGTAAATAGATATACCAAAAAGAATATGGTTATCTTACATATATTGTTAGATTGTCTTACAATATTAATTCTAATGAAATACCACTAACTTATGGTATGTTCAGTTAGGGAAATCAAACTCTTGTTAGATTGTTTGATTGAAGATAACTATGACTTCTTTTCTTTCAAAAGTTATCAAGGTTAGAAAATTGAGTATGGATTTAATATACTCAATTAGACTCCTAGAAGATTAATAAGACGTTATTGAATTATGAAATGTGATGAATCACATTAAGTCTTGAATTGGAGTTCTGAATTTGTTAAGCTACTTATGTGTAGGTTATTAACAAAAGAATGTCAGGAACTGTCAATGTGTATTTGTAATATCCCAAAAAGAGAATATTGTATTGTCGCTTTAATTGCTAAGTATTTATAGATAGTTTATATATTACTAAAGGCAAGTGGGAGGTTTTATCTTGAAAGGATAAAATTACAAGATACATAATCTTCTAAAACACACTAGTGAAAATCATGACGAGGCTAAACATGTAAATGATAAACCTCAAGATGATGGAATTCTCATTCATAGATCCACTTGGATATCTCAGATATTTGGTTCATATGCTGAGGATTATATGATGAAGTATTACCAAATAATGAATTGGGTAAATTACTCATACTATGAATGTTAAAGATGTTGTTCATAAAGATATTCAAATTTTAAAAATTTGGTTTATCTTAATTCTTAATAGTTAGAGAATGAAGATGAGTTTATTCAAAGATAATGTAACTCTAGTGATTTTAATCTTTGTGTAGAAATCATATGCACAAAATTGTACACATATCTTAATGCATGTCTTACGACAAGATTGTTAATCATACTTAAGCAATTAGCTATGATTGAATACTCTTTCCTAAGCACATTAAAGATATAAAGATTATGATTGTCAAATTTAGTTTCATTAATATGAAATTGACAATGGAATATTAAAACCCTTTCATGAATGATTACTTGAGCGAGGACGATAAGTAATCAAAAGGAGTTTATAAATTCAAATAAATCTTTGGAAGTGTACAAAATACAATAATCCATGAATGGATAAATGCATGCATCTAGGAGATTACTCTTATGATTAATTATTAAATCCATGTTTTGATTTATAATTGAAATAACATAATTTCTGAGTATTCCTGAAAGCTAGTGGGAGTATTATATTTGATTTACTAAATCATATATGTTGTAGAACATATAAGAAGTAACATTCCATAAAAGTAAAATGTTAAATCTTAGTTTGGAATGAAACTTTACTTAGAAGATTTAGAAAATAAAACATACAACCTTGGAACAAAAGTTTATTGTTTGATAAACATGTGCGGTAAATAAATCTAATAGAATATGATATATCATTTTTGAAAGACTAAATGGATATATATTTGTAAAGATAGAGCATGAATGAAATCTAAGTCTGACTGAAGAATTTTTCATGTGTATCATATTATTGTTGTATCATGCTTAAATGATTTGACAATATTTGATATCCAATTAAAAGTTATTATATAACTTGTGTAATGAATATTCTAATGGAATATGTTTGGTCTTAGAATAACGATCCTCAACCTGGAATTGCTCCAAATTCTAAGTATAAACAATATGGCAAATTGTTGCGTAATTGTTATAGCCGACAGTAAATCTTGAAAGATTGAAAGGCATCAAACATTACACAATGGATATTAAGTTTACGGAATTTTAAAGAGCATATTGTGGTTTGTATACAATGATGCTGGTTTAATTGAGATGACACTCAATAACTAGTCATGGAAGGATTTTATCCTTATAGCCATGTGAACTAGTTGTGCTCAACTAAGAGCATAGTTGCATTATACATTAAAGAATTAGAATACTTTAAACTTTAAAATGTTTGAAAGTTTGATTGTTATAAATTGGTGGTTGAGGATATCACACCATTTATGAAATATTATGTGGCTATATCAAAATAGTTGGATATACACATACAAGAATTTTGCTAATTAAATTCTTGAAATAAGTATTCTCAAAATATGATAGATCAAAGTTAGTTGAAATAATGCCTTGTCAACAAGTATGATTGTCATTACTTGAGGCATAATTGTCAACAAGTCATTACTTGAGACAAAATTCATTAACTAGAATTATCATGCATTGATCTATTTAGTATTTGGATAAAGGATATTAAGCAATTATTATTTATAATGAATTAAAGTAATTTGTATGTTTGTTTTCATTGATAATAAATTGTATCATATATTTGCATGTTTAAATCCGTGAATAACTTATGTTATGTTATTCTAAATTGTCCGTTGTCAATTAATGATATGGGAATATCATTAAACTAAGACAAATCTGAGTATTGGTTAGAATATACTTGAAAGTATATTGATGCGTTGTCATACCAATTTCACATGATATTTAATGAATTGAATATAGGACTTATTCCAACTACATGATTTTACTTTATAGATCTTTTCAGTAAGTAAATCATGAATTTAGTTATCCTCAGACTTGAGATACCAGATAAGTGTCATGAATGTAGTGCATTTTCTGTGAAGCAATTTACCGCTATCCGTAACTGGTAGTCATAAGGATTGTTTTCAAAAGTGTTGCAAAGTTCATGGGTTATTCTTGTAGTCAAGAGAGAATTTGTTCCTTCAAATTCGTTTTGAAGTTTAATACTGCTGGGCCCCTCGTAGGGTTGACAAGATGTTTGCGTGCGCACGCCCAAAGTCTATCTGGAATACGTTCAGATGTTTTGGTAATCTTGCTCAATCATAAACAACGAGAAACTTTAAAGAATGACTAAGATCCATATCTTTATTAACGTGGTATTAGTAACAAAAGGATAATAATAATGATGAATCATTAAAGGGTTTCTACCTCAAGTTGATCTAGGGGCATTGGAGTGTTGCTAGACGCTAACCAATGTCATTACACTATTAATAGATATCCAAGTGGGAGCTGTTAGGTTTGTGGATAAATATTAATACTTGTATGTCTAGTATCGAACTCGAGACCTCGGGATTGCACACATTACGTATGAAGGAATTAATGGATAATAATTAATATATAAATGTTACGTATATTTAATTATTAGAAACACAAAATAATGACTAACGATCGTTAGAAGTTAACGGAATTGACTAACTATCGTTATATGTCAAAGATAGAGGACTAGAGTGTAAATTGGACACAAGAAGGATCCGGAAGGAACTTGGGTCCTTGTGGCCGGTCATGGGAAGGGTTGGGGTAACCCAATCCAACTCAACTTGTTCTCAAAGTTTACACACTATAAATACAAGGCTTAGGGTTATTTGTTTCTCATCTTTTGTGCACAAGCTATAACCCTAAAATTGTTTTTTCTTGTTCTCTCCTTTGTGGCCGATCGTATACAAACCCCTAAGGGTTTCGATTTGCTTGTTTTTCATAAAACATATTCTTGTGTTTTCATTAACTAGCATTAACATTAATTTGGTTATAGTACGTGTGTACAAGAACGAGGTAATAACTCACTATAGTTATTATCAAGGGATCGATTAATAAAACGGTAAGAGGTTAATCATTGATCCATATAAACCCTAATTAGGGTTCTTCATATTGTTCATGATTTATTGAAGTGCAAAAGGTACGTTTCCATTATGTTTATGTTAATATTTTATATGTTATAATTGATCATTCGCTTCCGCATATGTGACTACTTGATTATGTTTATTTATATGATTGTCATGGTACATAAATTCTAACAATTTTATGTGTCACTAAACATGACGATCATAGATTTATTATACTAAGTTACTAACCATTGAAATAAAAATCATGGTAATTTGATTATTTAGCTTAGAATTTAACAAATATTTACAACAATAAAATCATATTACTTAACATTTTTTTTGTTGAAAGTAAAATTTGAAGCCCCGGATATATATGTGATGTACATTTTGAAGCCCTTAAAAACTTGAAGCCATGTGCGATAGACGCCCTTATATACGACTCTACGTCCAGTACACGGTGTTGCATCGAGAGAGAGTAGATATACTCTATTCAAACAATTGACAAAGTTAAGGGGAATCCTATCCATTCAAAGTAAAATTTGAAAAGTTACAGAACTTATTGTAATGGATAACGCACATTAATAAAATTTCATTTTAACGCTAGTTTTCTTGCTGGTTTAAAAAAAGTTTCATGGGAAAGAAATTACAAACTGTAAAGTTTTAGAAGATGTCGTTATTAGTTGGAAAGTTGCAGGAGGATTTGGTATCTAGGTTGTTGGTCGAAAACAAATAAGAGAAAGGTCCACTCATATCATAACAAAAATAAATATAGAAGTTGGTTGATTGTTGCGTAACACCTGGTTTTCATTATTACGGTGGTTTGCAAACATTTTTTTTTAAGACTCGTGTTGCATTTATTATCTAATCGGAACTTGATTACTAAAAAGTACTCCATATTTGGAGTTGATTTTAATATACATTTCAAGTTCACTAAACATCTAATTAACAAATTATAATCATTTATTTTTTCATTAAACTAAAAAAAATACATTTTTCACAATTTTTTTTTGAATAAAATATTTTGCAAATAGTAAATCGTTAAGTGATAAAAAATAAAATATCGCGGCGAGATCTTTTTATCTTTCAGGAGACAAGCACTTCAATATATATTCGACGGATTTTAATTTTGCGCGTTTTGTTTTAGTGTTAACATTCGCGTCTAGAAAAATCACATGTGATTTGTTATTTTATAAATCACGTGTGATTTCACAAATCACATACTCCCTCCGTCCCAATTTATTTGTCCACTTTTGACTTTACAAGTCTTTTACCCACAACGTTGACCTTAACTATTTCCTTTTATGTTATATAATACTTGATGCAAAATATATGAATGGATTGAGTTTTAAATGTATTTTCATTGGTACAATTTTCATCAAGTATTATATAATACAAACAAAAATAATTAAGGTCAAAGTTGAGAAAGAAAGACCAAAAAAAAGTCAAAAGTGGACAAATAAATTGGGACGGAGGGAGTATGATTTTATTAAATCATATGTGATATTAAAATAACAAATCACATTTCATTTTTTCAGACATATATTTCAACACTTACAAACAAAATTAGAAAAAAAGTTCGTTGAAAGCATATAGAAATGACCATATGTAGAAAGATGATTTAATTGTCGTCGCTTTTTTATGATTCTTTTCGGGTAACGATTAACGGTTAATATTTAATTTTAACAAAATGATAAACAAGAAGTAAGTTTTTTTTGTGATCAGGATTTGTATATTGGAATTTTTTAAAAATTAGGATCTATATTGTTTTTTCAGAGTATTTGAATTTGCTATTATCTCATAATTGAACTGTTATAACTTACAAGTTGTTGAAACAACCATATCAAGTTTTGTGAGAACAAAAGGTTATCACGTGTGAGAGGACAAGTCTACGAGTGGTGGAGTGTGTATATATTAGCCCATTATGCACATAATATACATCAAAACCCAATCGAATGGTGTCACAACATTAGTCCAGTCCACTTATCCAAATAGTAATACTCCGTAATACAGTATGTTTTTAGGCATCATATCTTTCTAGGTAAGTAATACACCACTACAACATACGCATGGAAGAGTTTGGAACAAATCTTTTATATAATAAAACAAAACTATAAGTGGGGACTTTCATATTTCAAAAAAAATATTATTTTCTTAATAGGTAATATTTTAATTATTATTTTTAATTTATAAATTTATAAATTCTTTTTTTTTATATACTAAACAAGTAGAAGATAAATACAAAAAAATATAGATAAGATGCAACTAACAATTGAATTAAACTTTTTATAAGATTATCTTTAATAATAAACAAATATAATTAAAATCATAAATCAAACAAAACAAAGATTAAATTATTTGTTTTTTAATAAATAAGAATATATCATTCAAACTAAAATGAGAAGAAACAACAATCACACATTTTAGAAGCACCTACAAAAATAGATAAATCTCCCTTTAAAAATATCTCCCTTATTTGAAATGTGTGGCTAAAAATCCTTCTTATTCTTTTTATTTTAATTTTTCTTTTCACCAGATCCCTTCCTATGCATGGAAAGGTATATGTACATAATTTTTCAGAATGTGGTTTTTATGGCCAAACGTGAACAAACACGGTTGGGTCAAGCTTAGGTTGCGTTGTTTTTTCCGGATGTTTTATATTTGATTTGCTGACACAATAATAAATGGGATAGGGTTATGGCTAAATGGGTGGTCGACACAGCTAACCCATTTAATAAAAGAATTGGGTGTGGGTTTGTTCAAAACTTTTTTTAACACAATTAACTAAGAGGTCGGTTTATTGTTGATATATGAATCAGTCAACTGAACCTGTTAATACGATCACAACACGAATCACCACCCTAGTTATTGTCATATTGTACATTTTTTATTTAACAAAAGAACATGCGGTGATTTTGTTTCAATGAACTTTAATACGAAAAACAAAAAAATGATAAAAGTAAAAAGTTAAATCAAGTGGCAAGACATCCTTTTCACATGTAGTTTACTAAGAGCCTTTGCCTCTTACCGACTAAAAAAAAGAAACAAACGCTCTAAACACCGCCTTTTAGTGATACGAAGAAAAAAAAATTAATTCATTTTTGACCCAAACTTGTAATTGCGTTAGAGGCTATTAAGAAGTTTCTTACATCAGAGGTAATGGTTTGTGGTCTACCCATTACAACACCCCTTTTTTATGCGCGGTTCACCTCTTTTTGATATGACTTGGTAGTGCAAACTGTCAAATCTAAATTTAAGTATTTTTACGTGTTTAGTTTGATGATCACTACTACTACATCTGTTTGGCAATAAGTTTAAACGTGTTGCATGATCATATAACACTAAAGTAAATGTGATTACTTTGAGGACAACTTGTTCAACACGTATGTATACGGTAAAAGTTTTGCAATTCTAAAAGAATCAACCACATCTTAATTACTGTAGGTTTTATCAAAATTGACTAATATCATTTTCTTTTTTTTTTTGAACAAGACTAATATCATTAAAAATAAAATAAAAATAAATAAAGGAAAGCGTGGCAAATATTCTTTTATTCTTCTTCATAGATGGCGTCCTGGTGTAAATTTCTACTTTGGTGACGATTTAATCAATAAAATTCAAAATTCAAACTACCCTTAACAAATAACAACTAAAACTTAAAAGCTTTTGTATAGATTAGAGTGGCTGCCACCTCTGCTCTATTCAACTTTTTCATCACACCTTTATTAAAAATTAGTAAAAATCAAACCAAACCCCCAAACCAAAACCCTCTTCACCAATTTCAATTTCTAGAGAGAGAAACAAAACAAGAAGTTGTTTTCTAGAGAGAGAAACCTTAAAGAAGTTGCTGCCAGTGACATCTTTGTATGTTTTCTTAAAACCCTTTTAATTGTTTTTTGTTTTTATGGTTACTTTTGGTTGTGTGTATTTGATCTATCATCTATTTTTAAGCTAATAAATTTTTATTGATTTAAATAAGGGGCTACTTTTTTGGTGGAGTACCTGATACCTAATAGTACTAATTTAGCTATGATTTTAGTAGTAACAGTTTTTATTTATTTGTAATTTTAGGTTTATATAGTTTTGAATACTTTTCTAATCTAACCTAATATCTAAGCAAGTAAAAGTTATGATGATTTTCTGCAACATGTGTATTTCATTTTACGGGTTCTGTTTCAGGGTCCTTTTCCCATAATAACTACTTAGTTGAAAACTTTTTGTAGTAATAATCTTTAGTAACAAACTTAGTTGCTGAATATCGGTATATGGATCCGACTGTTTAAACGTTTACAGAAAGTAGTATTTGAAAGTTGGTATGTAAGAGGTTTGAGTAAAACCCTTTCGGGAAGTAGTCATGTGCGAATCTGAATTGCATCGTTAGTGGTTATTTATCGTATACTGATAAAGTGTATTCTGTTTGATAGAGATCGCGGATTTATTAGCAAAGATGTCATCTCAAGCAGATGGTGAACATGTGAGGTTGGTTATATCTAATGAAAGAATCACGGTGGAAGCTGAACCTCAAATAGAAAGGAGTAATCATCGGTCCTTGAAATGGTGGATCAAGACTGTCATATTGACCATTGTAGCTATTGTAGTTTCGGCTGTTTTCTTGAAATGGGGTGTTCCGTTTATGTTTGAGAAGGTATATTCCACTTCTTCTCTCATAGCATTTTCCATCGTTTTGTGGGGCTAACATTTTTTCGTTAATACTGGTGAATGGGTTCTGGTAAATACTCAATGCATATATCGATATTAAGCTTTATATTCATCATAATAATGGCCTTTCAAAAATCAACACACTCATAATTTGTAAGCATGCCAGTATTTTTTATGTGTTATATGTTGTATCACTTTATATAATCACATTGCTATTGTTATTTTAGCATTAATAAATGATTGGGTGGACTAACGGTGTGCTTAATTATATGCGTAAACGTGCATTACACCTTCGTGTTGGTTGCAGCTAGGTGACCCACTTCTTCGCAAACCATAAAACAGTGACACACGTTTTTAGGCACTAAGTTAGGCACATATTAAAGCCTCCTAAACATTTCTCTTTAGCAGTAGGTGAGATATCACGCTCTCGATATGTAATGTATCTTTTGTTGTTTTTGTGGATGATCTAGTTATAACTATAGATTCTTTTATCTAGTAGTTCTTTACCCTGCTGCCAAGTAATATTAAGGTATTTTTCCCTTATGAAAGCTTAACTGGTGTAACTTTAGAGGATTAAATACAAGAGAATCAGAAATAGATTAAGGATGTAAATTGAGAATTAATATTGGACGCTCAATGTTAGAAGCCACCCTTCATAAGTCAGTAACCTACAATGAGCATACTGCCATACAGCGTTTTAGAACTAAAGCAGGGATAAAATCAGAAGTAAAAGATATGGTAGACTACAGGGGTGTCTAAATTACTTATAAATGTGCTGATCTGGTTATCATTTAGCTCCAACGAATCAAATTGGTATATGATTTTTGAACTCTACGAGAAATGAAATAGGTTGAAAATAGCCCAATGTGTTTTCAAATGTTTACAGCTTTCTTATTTTTTATATAAAAACGGTAGATTGTTATTTTACTATAGTTTAGATTTTAAATCTTACTTCATACCTTGGCTATGACGCTATGTATGATGTTCATGGAAAAGGGGACAACCAAGTTGCAGTGGGTCAACGTACACCCAACCGACCTTTATGAAAATTTGCTCATTTTTACCTGTTACTTAAGCTGCCTGGCCTACTATTTTTGCTCATTGGCATTCTATATGATATTAGCAAGCAACACCCCATGTGGGAGGAAGTCTTTGTATGGTGCTGAAAAGGAAACGCATACATAGATATTCTCTTTCTGTGATTGTAATATGCATGTTGAAAATGTTTGGTTTTGTGATATTGTTGCAGGTTCTTCTACCAATGTTGCAATGGGAGGCCACTGCCTTTGGGCGTCCAGTTCTTGCACTAATTCTTGTGGCCTCTTTGGCATTTTTTCCTGTGTTGCTAATTCCTTCTGGTCCATCCATGTGGCTTGCGGGGATGATATTTGGTTATGGTCTTGGGTTTGTAATAATCATGGTTGGGACAACCGTCGGGATGATATTGCCATATCTCATTGGTCTGCTCTTCCGTGATCGCATCCATGTGAGTTTTTTATTTATATAATATGACGAAACTTGCAGCAACATGTTATGAGGGTGTTTGGGTTGGTGTTCTGTAAATGATTATCTTGATCACATCTTAATGTTTAGATGAACAGGTTTTATTATTCATGCTGCAATAAAACTGTTTATCTAAGAGTAATTACATTGCCCATTTCCCTTTTTTTATTCATATGAAATAAGTCTTCTAGCACCAGCGCCACTTTACAAAATGTTTCATGTTGTAGTAAAAATCTCTTCTTGTTATTTTTTTTCTTTTCATTTTAGCTAAGTAAATCCTTCAAAACAATGCTTCAAACAACATAAGCCCATCCAATCTACAGCTGGTGTCATTACATATGATTTTCTAGATCAGATTAGTTAATATCATATAACCACTTCATAAAATACACATTCAAACATCCCCATTAAACTGATACTCCTTCAGAGCTTAGTTATTGTGGAACATCTTCCTTCATACTTTTAAACGTCTAAAATGCACCTTGATCTTTGTATAATAGGCTAAAAGAGATCGGAAACTGTTTACTTTTGTGATTTATTTATTTCATCCATTCTCTATAAATCTATAACCCATTCTTTCAATTTCTTATGTTATTTGCAGCAATGGTTGAAGAAATGGCCACAGACAGCTGCAATGATTAGATTGGCTGGGGAAGGAAATGGGTTCCAGCAATTCCGGGTTGTTGCACTTTTTAGGATTTCACCATTTCCGTACACAATATTCAACTATGCGATAGTAGTAACAAATATGAGATTCTGGCCTTATTTGTGTGGATCGATTGCAGGAATGATTCCAGAAGCCTTCATTTATATCTATAGGTTATACTCGATTTCTGCTACTTGTCTATTTTGTGCAGTTGTTTAATAGCTCATCACATAAAAAATAACCAAATTTGGTACAATTTTCTAAGCCACCTTTGGTTTCAACCCTTTTAAACCTCAAATTTCAAAAAAATTGATTTAAGTTATAGCGTTGCTATGTCAACATAAATGCTGACTGGCAGATGATATCTTTTTATACGGCTAACTCTGTAATATCTCAAGTTTTACTGCACTTCTCTTGACTTATCGTTTATATATTTGCGCAGTGGGCGGCTAATAAGGACATTTGCAGATGTCCAGTACAGAAACCACCGATTAACTCCAGTGGAAATTATATACAACGGTATATCCTTAGTCATTGCAATAGCTATGACTGTAGGTTTTACAGTTTATGCTAAAAAAGCTCTAAAAGATCTTGAAGATGAAGAGAACATTGGAGATGTTTTGGACTCTGAGAATGGTAATATTCAACTTGAAAAACTTCCGCTTGAGAGACAAAAGCGTCTTAGCTTACAATCACATTCGTCATAGCTTATATGAAACATAGTTTGCTAGTGTAAATTGGATATCATTCGAGAATTTCTTTAGATTGCTAACCCCATGTAATTAAGCAATTTCAGACGCAAAATAAGAATAGCGAATACCATAGCTGAGAGTTTTCAAAATTGTTATGCACCTCTATCTGTCGCATGCTCATTCCTTTATGTCTTTGGTTGTGCCTGTTAAATGTTTCTTAGGATGGTTAAATTTGTATTTTTCAATGATATTGTGTTGTAGAAAAATAGGCGGGTTGAGCGGGTAACAAGTAAATAAGTTAAAACATTTAGCATTACAGACGGACGTTGGCCCACAAACAATTAGGGCAGAGGGTGTGCAAACCTCCTTACCAGGTTTGCCAGAACTCCACATTAGCACGACGTCCGCTTACTCCCTTTTCCTGCCTTCTCCTCCACATTAGCAAGATGTCCGCTTACTACCTTTTCCTTACTTTCCCAAACGAGTTAGCAACACACTCTCAATCCCTCAATTTATCTCCAAAAATACCCCCATACATGACTACATGAGGATGGTTTGCTGCTGGCAAATCCTCTTTCAAGATTGCCTTGCCGCTGAAAGTGGAGCCAGGCTCCCCTACTTAGTGTTAAGAAAGTTACGTAATTTACTTTCAAAAAACGACATTAAGAAGTTTCGTGCATTTTGAATTCATTCGGACATGTTTGACCTTTTTACTTTAGCTGTCTTTAGTATTTTTTTTTGTTTGCTTGCCCCATTCGACCAGAAGTACCAACCTGCATTTCATACACAAAGCCTTGGGAACGTTTTGATTGTGAAAAATAGATAACGGCTCCGTACAATACATAAGTACACAATAGTTGTCATTCTTAATATGCTTAGTGCCTTTATTCAAACCAAGATTATATAAACAACTTTATCATAGCGATACAAAAGCTGTGTTGTGAATACGAATAGAGTTGAGCCATGTTAATTTATATTTTATGATGGCCATGGAGATGCTATACATTGTTTCTTTGTCTCTTACTAATCGCAAAATAACCAACAATGAGAATATTGTCCTTGATGGATCATCTACTTAAAAGAAAGGGCCAATTTCATATAGGGAAATTTGATGAAAACCGTTATGTAAGACTACAACACACACTTTGAGTAAATAAGCTTAAACAAAAAAAGTTTCAAAGATTACTTTGTACCTTTTTCACTCTCAACACGCACATTTTCCTCCCCGTATGGAAAATTGCCGGAAATGACTGGTTTTTAAAAGCTATACCTTAGACTAGATGGCAAGGGAGGTGGCCTCTCACCTTACATCAAATCTCAAACGCCAGCTCCATGCTATCCATCCGTTCTCACGCGCGAATGGTGTTCCCAAGGCAATTTAAGGTGAACGGCNTCTGCAAACCTCCTTACCAGTTTTGCCAGAACTCCACATTAGCACGACGTCCGCTTACTCCCTTTTCCTGCCTTCCCCTCCACATTAGCAAGATGTCCGCTTACATGAGGATGGTTTGCTGCTGGCAAATCCTCTTTCAAGATTGGCTTGCCGCTGAAAGTGGAGCCAGGCTCCCCTACTTAGTATTAAGAAAGTTGCGTAATTTACTTTCAAAAAACGACATTAAGAAGTTTCGTGCATTTTGAATTCATTCGGACATGTTTGACCTTTTTACTTTAGCTGTCTTAAGTCTAGTATTTTTTTTTGTTTGCTTGCCTCATTCGACCAGAAGTACCAACCTGCATTTCATACACAAAGCCTTGGGAACGTTTTGATTGTGAAAAATAGATAACGGCTCCGTACAATACATAAGTACACAATAGTTGTCATTCTTAATATGCTTAGTGCCTTTATTCAAACCAAGATTATATAAACAACTTTATCATAGCGATACAATGTGAATACGAATAGAGTTGAGCCATGTTAATTTATATTTTATGATGGCCATGGAGATACTATACATTGTTTCTTTGTCTCTTACTAATCGCAAAATAACCAACAATGAGAATATTGTCCTTGATGGATATCTACTTAAAAGAAAGGGCCAATTTCATATAGGGAAATTTGATGAAAACCGTTATGTAAGACTACAACACACACACTTTGAATAAATAAGCTTAAACAAAAAAAGTTTCAAAGATTACTTTGTACCTTTTTCACTCTCAACACGCACATTTTCCTCCCCGTATGGAAAATTGCCGGAAATGACTGGTTTTTAAAAGCTATACCTTAGACTAGATGGCAAGGGAGGTGAGCCTCTCACCTTACATCAAATCTCAAACGCCAGCTCCATGCTATCCATCCCTTCTCACGCGCGAATGGTGTTCCCAAGGAAATTTAAGGTGAACGGCTCACCTTGCAAAATTCAAAAAGAAACGGGCCCCATTAATTCTTTTGTTACTGTTTTGTACCGTTGCATTATTAAATAAATAAAAAAAAACCAACAATACCCTCTTTTTTTCCTCATAAATACCCATCAAATCATTTTTTTCTAAACACAATCTCAACTATTTATAATCTTACACTCTCAATTATTTTTACTTCAACTTTTTATAAAAAAAAAATGCCTAAAAAAAACACTCCCCAAAACACCAAACGTCCCCAACGAAGAAATGGCTTAAGCAATCCCCCCAACACCCGAAGGAACCTTTAATCTAGGAAATACTCCCCCGCCAAACAAAGAAATCAACTTACGACCACAATCAACTTACGAAGAAATGGCTTAAGCAATCCCCCCAACACCCGAAGGAACCTTTAATCTAGGAAATACTCCCCCGCCAAACAAAGAAATCAACTTACGACCACAATCATTCTTTTATAACCCAAATTACACAAACCCACCATACCCTAATCCATACCCACAACAAGCTTTTAACCAATTCTCACAAAAACACCCACAAAACGCGTTTAGCCAATTCTCGGGACAAAATAACACGTACCCGTTTGATATGTCACAAACCCAAATTAGTGGTTCGTCATCACAACATCATACCCACCAACCCATGTCTCCCGTTTCTGCATTTCCAAATAAGGATTTGTACGAACCTCAATTTGATGAGTCTTTTTATCAAAACACCGCACGTGAAGAATCTCCCGCTGAAGTCACAGCCTCGTCAACGGTTACAGTGAAGCTGAAAAGACGCCAAAAGAGGTCAGCTCAAATCGAGGAGCCACAACGAAGCATTCCATGGACCTAAGAGGAAGAAATTGTGTTGTGCAAAGGCTGGATTCATGTATTTGAAGATAGTGCCAAAGCTAATACGAGGAGTGAGAATGGATTTTAGGGTGAGGTACAGGCATACATAGAGAGCAAAACAAAGTCGGATCGACGAACGTACGATATGGTTTGTGGAAAATGGAAGACGGTGCGCCCGAACGTGGCTTAGTTTTGTGGAGTGTACAATAACATCAAGCGTATGAATCCTATGAATGGAGCCGGAGATGAAGATTACTACAATACGGTAACTCTAAACTATGAAGCTGAATACGGAGTAAAGTTCACACTCAAACATTGTTGGGAGCAGTTAAAAAAATGTCAGAAATGGAATGAGACTGAAGTTCCAAATTTTTTAGCAAAGGAAGCAAAAGAAAGGTCCAAGAGATATAAGTCATCTGGGTCTAATTCGTTCAACCCAGAGAGTGGAGATGCTAGTATTAACTTGAATGATGCGGCTGGAGATGACGAGAAAAATGAAGTGCAAGAACTTCCACGACCAACGGGCAGGGACAAAGCGAAAGCTTTGAAGAAAAAATGTGTGACTAAGTCAGGATCGTCAGCAACTATGAATGACGAGTCATTGGCTAAGATGATGATATCGGAGTTGGCACAACAGAATGAACGTGACAATGAATGGAAGAGGAAAGAACGGGCTGAATATATGGCGATAAAAAAGAAGGAGGTGGAAGTGAATGAATATAAAGCAAAGCAAAAAGACTTAATGTTTTATATGTAGCCATATGAACACTTGACTGGGGAAGCACGCAGAGTCATGGACGAGGTTAGGGCGGGGGATCAAAGTGAAGTGGGGTTTCAACTTTTAGTTTTAATTTCGAAGTTTATGTAATGTTTTACTTTCGTATGTTTGCGTCTTTAATATTCGTAGTTTATGTAATGTTTTAATATTCCTAGTTATGTACTATTTTTAATATTTGAAGTTTATGTATTGTTTTAATTTCGTAAGTTCACGTTTCTATTTTCGTCTATTTACGTTTTTATATTTCTTAAGTATTAAAAAATGGGAGTTAAGGTGACCATAAGGTGACCTTGCCCACAAAAAGGTGAGTGAGAGTGATAGGAAGTGAGAGGAGAGAGAAAGCTGAGATGGCGCTGAGGTGTAAGGTGAATATGTAGTATCCTTGCCATCCAGCCTTATATCATGTAGCTACTTAAAAAAAAATCTTTGTTTGGTACACATAACTTATAAGAGATTATAAAAAAGTAATCTTCCATAATCTCTGAAAATCAAATGTTACTTCATGTAGCTTATAAAAATAATATCTTTTTATAATCTCTATCTCGAGCTCCATCTATAGTTCTAGCCATAGTTACTTTTGCCAAACATACCCTATACATCCCGCTCCTTGATTTGAGCCCCATTTTGGCATAATTTTTCTCCAATTTTAGAAGATCTATGTCATTAGTATAAGATGTGCGATAGTGGTAAATGGTTGGACGATACTTTTGATGGTTGCGATATACTAGCCATCAAATCAACATGGGGAAGATGAAAGGAAATTATGGGGATTTAGAAAAATGTTGGTGCATCTGATATGAGCGAGATAATTAAAAAACTTGAACTTGAAAAATCATGGTCATAAAAGAAAAAAAAACATGGGTGAATAACTATCTATTGCGGGGGTAGGAGGATAAAACAAGATAGGTAAGGACATTTTATTGATATTTTGGGAGGAAGGAGGAACCATATATAAATGATATATATATAGTGAAAGTCCTCAGAAGGAAGGAAGGAAGGGAGGGAGGGAGGAAGGAGGAAGGACTCATGCGATAGCCTAGGATACGGTTCCTAGATTACTCTTCGAGTAACTCAAAGCACATAAAACTTCTTCCCATTGTTAATTAGGAGGAGATGGTATCAGTTATATACTTTCTCATCAAGTTTGCCATGTACAATTTTTTTTAAAAAATAGTTTTTTCCTCATCACTAGTAAATTTACAATAAGGAGACGCATAGTTTTAGTAACGACCTTCCTCAAATTTGGTTATGCTTTCCAAGCATGACATTTCCATTGAACGCGGACCAATCTTAGTCCTTATAGTATGTGCATGTTACATATGGTAGTAGTTATACTTCTTCTGGAATAGGAGTAGGACTTGATAGCTCTAGCACTGAGGTTGTGACTCCTTGATTGATAGTTATTCTTTCATCGCTCACTTGTGGTTGATTTTGTAATCTGTTGGAGTGACTACTTGCACCCGATCTTGAGCCTGGTCGCATGCTCCTGTCTCCTACCCAATCGTTAATCAGGTCAAGTTGAAACTGTTCGAATACACTTGGTTTAAACATGCTGCCCATCTGCAAGGCATTATAATTGTAATTAGTCACATACAATTCTGTTTTCTCATGGACTGAAATGAAAAGTAAAATTACGTAGTATATATAAGTATACCTGAGATACAATGGCATACAAAGGTAAAGTGCTATAACTGCAAAGCACTTGAACAATTGCCCTGCAGACATTTATAATTTGGTAAAGTAAGTATTTTGTTCTTATGTAAAGAATGTAGTCTTGAACAAAAACCTTATTACATTAGTACATAATCAATCATACCAAACAGTTTCTTTTACTTAAACTCTCATTGCTTAAAACTACCTTGTAACAAATACCAAACAATTAATATTGCTTAAATTGTCATTGCTCAAAAGTCTTTTAGGTAGATTTACATATTTACAGAGAAAAATAAATTTTCATAATAAAAACTTACCCAAGAACAAGTTTGGTGACTATGTAGCCCACTTTCTCCATCACACACGAGTCAAATCCATACGTAGTCTATACAACATTTACCACAAGATAGATTATAAACATCATTATGGAAAGATAGATTATAAACATCATTATGGAAAGTCTTTGGAATAACAAAGAAAAAAAATATTTTCCTATTTCACATAATCAATTACTTACCCAAACCCAGAAAAAGAAGGCAATCTCAAAAGAGTTTTGAAACAAGATGAAATGAATCAAATAAATGATAATGTTAGGGTTATTGAACCAGAAATGATCATCAGAAGGTTTTACTGTCTCCATGCGATTCTTGACAACATGTCTTGCCAAGCGTGTAATGATGTGCTCGAGATGGGCACCCACAAGCAGTAGAAGCTGAAATGTTAATCATTAAGTCGATACATTTCTTAACCTAATGTCGTTTATGTTTGATGATCTTTAGGAATTCTACATTTCAAACTTACAGTGAGCGGCAAAAACGACAACCAAAAGTATGTGTACCAACCTGCATTTCATACACAAATCATTATGTTTTAACTTAATACAATTAATAAACTCTATAAGTCTACAATATAATGACATTAATGATACTTACCACTAATGTTGAGAAGCAAAAATACGACAACAAAAAACCACAAGTACCAACTAGCAAAACAAACAACATCAAACATGATAAAATTGTAAAAGACCCTTGATTTATGTATTTACTCAGAATACAAATTGAAAATTTTCACAAATGGTATAAGGGTACCTTATGCCAACAATTCTTTTGAAATCATATTCCAATGTTCGTAACATGTACTTGTGGAAATTAAAGTCTGGGTTTTCTGGACAATGTTCCTATGGAGAAAAAAAATTATGTTAGAGGAGACTTAGCAATATCATAAGTACTAAAAGATGGGATCTGTTTACCTTTATGAATCCTCCTCGCAGTGCAATGTAATCTGACTTGGTTACCGATCCATAGAACTGCTTGAAAAATGACACCTACAAATAGTAACATATTTATGATTTTCATCCATGGTATGTGTAAGTTTTATGTCACCGGGGAGGACCATGGGGGGTTCCCGGGGGTGCATGGGAACCCCATGGATTTTTTATTGCGTAGTGTAAAATTAAGTCAAATATACCGATTTTTCTATAATGAACCTGATCCTTAATTTTTGGGTTACGATTTTCGTTATTTTTCATAAAATGAACCTGATCACTATTGGTCCTGGCCCGCCTCACTCACACTTATATCAAATTTTAGAGAGGTAGACATACCATCCATCTCACTACAGGCAACTTTCTGTAATGTCCAAGAGTACGCTGTATGAATACTTGGAGATGAAGTTTAAATTTACTACTTTTGCTTGGTCCATCAGAGCTCTTGATCGACTCCTCCCAATGCTTCCACTCACTTATCTACACAGATTGATATCATGTAATGCAAAAAGAAACACATGGTATATAAAGTAACAAAGAGTAGAATATTACCTTAGTAACTCCAAGGACCATGGTAGTGGCACAAAAAATGACATGTACAACTGCTAAAACGAATATAAAGATATGAAGTTGATGTAGTCCTTCTAACGACACCAATGGCACTTTTCCCTTGCTTGCACAAAATTTTGTACCAAGGTCTTCTGATAAAAGATGTTGCCCAACATTGAAGTTAAAATGTTCGGTCGTAGAAGTAGTTATTTCTTTTCTTTTGCACGGAAGCATGTAATTGGCAAGATGTTTTGGTATACACATTTTGCTTATCGTACTTTGTGAAACCGTTAACAATAACGATATGAATCCCAACAACATCAATTCTGAATGTAAGATTAGTCAACAAAAACATTAAAACATACCCAAAGAATATTTACAAAGCTTATAATTTATTTAAGGGAAACGCAAAATCTATTCTATCATAATTACCAGTCACTTAATTATTACTCGTAAATGTTAACTATAGAGAATTAGTTTTTAACCCTCATTCACAAATGACCTATAAGTATAGTGATTAGAAGTCTGTGGCTAATCATAATCAACGAATTAGCTATGATTAAAAAATCCATAAATAAATTACATGCAGCAATCAGAGTTACTGTATAATCTTAAATTTCAATTCAGAATGGTATTGATAGCGTATCATTATTAATAGCCCAAGGCCCACTAATCACACACTCAGATCAAGCCTAAAATAGTTCGCGAAGTCAACACTGACTAGAACAACATAAGCACAGGCCAAGCTAGGCATGGCAATTCCTTTCAGGTAGCATAATATGTTGGGTCACTTCAGTACCCAAGTAGTCTTAATCTACGATTTGAACAAAATATAACCCAAGTGTCACATAACATATAACAACATTCAAGTCACTGAGTGAACAGTCACTCAGTGAGTCATCAGGAAGCCTAGGACGAGACTAAGAAGAAAGCCTCTCCATTCAGCGAGGCGGAACTCAGTAAATGGCACATGAGCCAAAGAAGGTGATGGGTTCAGTGAGTGATGACAATACTCACTGAACCCCAAGACTCCTCAACAACTATGAAGACTGAAGAGTCAAGACCGAAGATCTAAAGACTGAAGGAAAGGCGGGACAAGGAGGAAACGTTTGAAAGGATAATGAGAAGTCCTTATCAAGCAAAGGTCAAACTTTTCCTGAAAGGCTAAAGTTCAGGATATTGTCATCACTGTTTCTCAGAAAGCAATATTGTCCTATACCCAAGATAGACACTTGTAATAAAGACAAAATACTTACGGTTGACAAGGTTGTAATATACTTGTGTATAAATAGGATCATAATAGGAGTAAAAGGTTGACAAGGTTTGTGCGCTAAATGCTTAGAGATTCACAAAGTCCTTTTACTTCTCCAAACACAACTAAGGGGTTGTTTATTTTTTCCTTAGCTAAGGGTTCATGTAGGTCCCACATCTATATGAGCCTATTAAGTGGGAGGACACTATAATTTAAACCTTGTGGATATAGACCAACTAGAGAAATAGTGGGTCTCATTTAAAAAGAAATACTATTAAATTAGTTGGTCCCACTATTCCTTCCCCATAACTAAAAAAGAAACACACCCTAAGTCCTTGAGGTTAGCTTAGTTGGTTAAGCATAGTTGTACTTAAGTTTAGCTTAAGTTTAGTGAGGAGATTACCATACTTGTCATTCAATCTCAAGTGTTGTTTCCGCAAACACTTTGGGTATAATTCTTTGTTAATTGCAAATAGAATTAAACATCGAAAAAACCTTTGTGTCTTTTACTTTATGTTAATCTTTTAACAAAGTATTTATTTACATCACTAATGCATGGAACATGATTAGATTAACTTTCTAGTTAAGCTAATTGTGTAAAGGGAAACAACATAACACGTGCACAAGGAGACAACTGTTACAATTATCGCTAACGGTCAAGACGTACGAGTCTGATATAACACAATGGGGAACACACAAGAGAGCAGAGCACTTTCGTGTACGAGCCTAAGGACACATGACATCTGTCCTCCTTGTATGCTCTAGGATGATCAATACTTGGCACCCTATCGGCCGTTGATCACCCTTGAAGGGTTTATCTTTAAACCTTACAAGCCTCTTTATAAAAGGAGAGCAACACACAATATAATACAAGTTTTTCACACACTTGGGCAAATACTGCCTTACAACAGTGTTGTATGATTCTTGTTAAAGTGTTACCCGAGCTTCTTGATCTATATCAATCTCAATAGGTCCTTACCGTTCAACACGGAAAACCAGACAATAAAACCATTCTCATCCCATCCCTAAACCAATTTACATACCATGCGTAAACATGGCGCCATCTGTAGGGACATGGTACAAAATAGCCACAAATTTTATGAAAATTTTCATCTATTTTCACTCATTTCTCACTCAAAAAATCCAAAATTTTTTTTCTCAAAACCACTAGTTTCTTGGTTACACATGTCAGGTGAACAACCCTGCCAAACTTCGGACATAACCCAGTTTGAAGATGTTTTGTCTGATTTTGACCTAATAGTCTCTAACAATGTATTTAAACATAAAATAGCCTAATCTAGTAAGTCTCTTATATAAGTTAGTAAGAACAACACTCAATGATAAGGATCAGAGAGTAAGTCACCCTCTGATGGAAATCAAAGGTCTTACTTTTTGATAGTTATCATAAAGTGTTACTCCCTGATGGTTATCAAAGTGTACACCCTGATGGTTGTGAGTAATAGGTGCCTCACTAATGATCATCAGTGGATGTAACCTCACTGATACAAGAAATCAGTGAGATTTATATAAAGCTCAAACAACTGCCAAGCTTTGGGGAAGTGGAAGACCAACTAAAGAAACACTTTGTATAGCTGATGCGGTGTCAGGGAGCAAGGTATAAGGAGCTACTAGAAACACCAGTGGGACTGAGGACTGACAAATGCCTCAGTTACCCTAAAGACTTATCTCTATACGGGGATGTTTGGTACACTGGAATAGAAAGATGAGAAAGGGAAATGGGGTTCATTCCCATGTTTGTTGACATAAAGAATGTAATCAGGGAATTAATTTATCATTCTCATTCTCCCTTTTCGATTATTTTAAAAAGTGGAGAAAGGTAGAGAATTAGAATTTTAGCAGGGCTCTTTCTCTCTATACATTATCCAAAGAATGAAAAAAGTCTCGTACAAATTAAGGAGGGGATATATGTGCGGCGCATAAAACATTATAAATCAAATAAAAAACCCTACAACAAACATTTTCTCTCCCAGCTGATCATCTCTACGTTCGTGAATTTCATTATCAGGTAAATATATTTTCTTTCTCATTAGTGTTTTCATTTTGAACGCTGCCTATAACTTGTTCCTTCTTTACCATTGTTTACTTTTACATGATCGTCGAGAAAACTTGTAAACTAATTATTTAGCTTGTTGTATTGTTTTGACCGTTTTTGGCTACACATATTATATGACTCGAAGGATTCATTTGTTTTAACCTTCTTGTATTATGAGTTCCAATGACCTTTTAATTAATATATCATACGTACAGACTACGAATTTAAGACATTGCATCAGTTCAACTCGAACTTTCTTTCTCATTATTTTAAAATCTTATGTTATGTCGGCCCATCCTTGATTCAACAGTTATCTTTTATAGCATGATTAGAAACATAGGTTGTATAGGGCTGCAATTGTTCTTCTATTGAGTGGAGTGTGTGTATTAAAGAA
Source organism: Artemisia annua (assembly GCA_014162995.1). NCBI lineage: Eukaryota > Viridiplantae > Streptophyta > Magnoliopsida > Asterales > Asteraceae > Artemisia > Artemisia annua. The sequence continues at coordinate 6,014 of LBNU01017030.1, read as the reverse complement.
TTAATTAATCAACTCAATAAAAATAAAAACTGAAAATAAATTTTCCTTCTCTATTATACCAAACAAAGGAATGAATTCTTTAATCGATTCTGACACTCTATTCTCTAATTTTGCCAAACAGTGGAATCCAATCTCTTATTCCAGAGTTATTCTCTTTCTCTGCTATTCCATTCTTCACTGCATTTTCATTCTTTGTGATTCAGTCATACCAAACGTCCCCTAAGGGACTTAGTGGTGGGAAACTTGTTGGGAAGATAAGCATAAGGTCTTATCAAAGGAAGATAAAGAAAGACCTTGGGTACAAAAGTTGTCAGCATTGGAAAGCCAAACGCACGCTCCACCTAGTATACTAGGCACGTGCTATCTACTCCAAGGTCGGCTAACCAATATACCCATGTGCCCACAGTATTCCTTCACCTATTTAAACGAAGCTTTGTACCCGGGATAAGTAGGATTCTAAACAAACACATAAAGTAGAACTTAGCTCTATAGTTGATAGAATCCCCTCTCCTAGGAACTTCTAAGAAAAACTAGCTGCCTCTAGATTTTCTCAAAGGAAGGTTTAAATTTGGCGCTCAACTGGAATAGTTTTACAGAGAGCTATTCCACTGTAAATCTTTGATTCTTTAATAAGAGATTTATACACGTTTGAAAGTACAAATGGTGTTATTATATTTTTTTGTTGATATTGTTACTATCCTTGTTATGAGTAGGAAGATTTCGTCATTTACTCAAACCTTGTGGACCAACAGAAGACCTCACTCATATAGAGGCGGGTCAACAAACACTCAAAAATGAGGAACACCAGCAATCAAGAAACCTTACAAGAAGGCCAGAAGGAGAGACACATGCAACAAATGACCACGTCAACTTACGTACATCTCTCTTCTTAGAGGGACCTCTAAGATCCCATGAGGAGCATCAGACATTCAGGCCAAGCCCTCAAGTTTGGTTCAAGCAAGAAAGAAAAGGTCAGAGTAATTTAGAGGGACCGAGGCCACAATCATGGGGAGATGACTTCACTACACCAATATCTACCAGCAAACAAGGTTCTCGGGTACAACAAGGGGAAGGATTACAATATATCCAGGTCACGCCAACTGTGGTAGCATGCCTGGAACAATTATCATAAGAAAGAAGGATGGCTAGTTCTCAGGTAAAAGCATTCCATCCTACTTACTCTTTCCTACATAGCAACATACCTAGCAGTCAGAGTAACCCACTACCTAACACAAACTCACAAGTTAACATAACCATGAGCCCAGCCGAACGTGACACCCAAATATCCATACTTAGTGCATCCCCTCAGAGCAACCCAACCCTTATGTAGAAACTAGAAGGGGGGAGGGGTTGAATAGTTTCACCGTTTTTAATTACGTTTTAAGATTTTTGAAATCTTTTTATCCTTTTTGAAAATCGTTTGATTCGAAGTTATGTGGTATCGATTAATGATATATATGAATACAATAGATATGCACAAAGTAAGGAATAAAGAAATATAAGAAATGTAAAGGAAAGAAACAACCAAACCGAGACACGAAGATTTATAGTGGTTCGGCTACGAATCTCACTCTTCGCCCTACTCCACTCCTCGAGTATCACACTCGAGATTTCACAATCACTATGTCAACAAACTCCCTTCAGGCGGAGAAAACCATACACCAACCTTACACCAATTTACGACACTAAATGAAATGTCGAGTCCTAATCCTAGCTAGAACCAATCTACACAATAACACAAACCGCTACATGGACGTACACCTCGTCCACTTGGACTTTCACATGATCTAAATCTTCACACTACACTTCACGGGCTTTCACCTAGTCCTAATCTTCACAAACCAATATACGGACTCACACTAAGTCCTAGTCTTCACACACTGATACACAGACTTACACCAAATCCTAGTCTTCACACACCGATACACAGACTTACACCAAGTCCTAGTCTTCACAACAAATACACGGACTCATACCAAGTCCTAATCTTCACACACCTAAACATGGACTTACACCAAGTCTTAATCTACATACACCACTTCACGGGCATACACTTTGTCCAAGTCTACACTAACACACCTAATCTCAACTCACACACAAGTCGGATACACTAATATACAATATAGACAAATAAGAGAATTTAGACGAAGAATAGAATCGTAACACAAGTTACGTGTGTGTGATGCCTAACTATAACACTTAGTCTTGACGAATACGAGTGTTCTTCTCTTGCACTTGGAGGTAGAGGATGACGGGATCATTTATAAACACATATCAACGAGTTATTGTGATCAAAGAAGAAGATTAAGAGAACATAATTTTTTTGTGCAAAGAGGGTTAATTTTCTGCAGGGAATAGTGCAGTATTTATAGGCACCAGGAGGAGCGTGGGAGGGTCCCTTAAACATTGGACGGTCCTCTATATATAAGGGACCGTCCACCTTTGCGGGACCGTCCCACAAGATGCACCTATTTTTGTACTGATGTGGTGAAAATTTATTTGGTGAAATTTTTATCTAATTTGGGCGGGAAAAATAGTTGTTGGAGAATTTTAAATTCAAATTTATTTTTCTTATTAAAACATTTTTCTATTAATACAAAAATATTTTGTAAAAATGTTTTGTCACATAAAAATGTGAGGTTTAAGGAAAAATAAATTCTTTGGTCACTTAACTAAGTTGGTAAAGTGTTTGTTCATACTTTAAGTGATGTTTGTAGTCGAAACGAGTTTTCTCGATTAAAAGCTTATTAAGTGTAGTTTTACATAACGTGTTTTTATATTTTGTGATTATCAAAATGTATAGAGATCGAATAATGCAAATGATGTTTTTGACATTATTTCTATTAACACCTCACACCATCCCAAAGTCACCAACAGCCTAGGGAGAAAACCTAGTTAGGCTACTCACTAAGGCACTTTCTAGAACGAAAGATAAAAATCTCTCAGTAAGTTGGCTAGACAAGTTAATTTTACTAAGAGTTCAGGATCACAATAACCTAACTAAAAACCCTGCGCTACATGAGCCTGGTAATATACATATAATAAATTGGATAAATAAACCAATTTCACTAAGAGTTCAGGATTGTGATATCCTAACTAAAATACCCATGCCCACACGAACCTGGTTAAATGCCAAAACCCAGGACAAGAAAACTAGCACAAACAAGCAAGCTGGACACAAGTCCTAACAGAACCTAAAACAATGGGACATAACAAGGAAAAATTTGGTAAATTGGTACACTATCAAGTTCACTACGACACTGTTGATAAGAAATTAGATTCTATTCAAGGATCCAGGACGAACAATACCCTGATCACATCAAAAACCCAGGCCAACATGAACCTGGTAATACCTAGGGCTACTTAAACAAAAAGTACCTACGGCATAAACATAACGATTATTCAGAAACAAGGCCCAACATATGGACAAAACATTAATAAACATTTAAACCTGAGATGAGGTAGGGATATCAGCAGCAAGTTCCAAGAGGTCATCAACACTCTGTTCTTGATAGGCTACGAGCCTTGCCAGATAGAGCCAACACCTGGTACTCAGCTCAACAACTTCACTCGTCAGCTTCTCACCTACATTATCATCTAGGTCAAGGTCAGCAACAGGAAACTCAGGATGCTTCGCAATCACCTTCTTGGAAGTCATGTGAGAACCCAGATACATAGGCCTCTTCTGAACACGAAGGAAAGCATCTTGATACTTAGGTGAAAAAAACATATTGTTGACAACCAAAGGAAACTACTCTATCAACTTTCTTTTTCTTTGCCTTGAAGAAGGCATCATGCTCACTATTTTCAGTATTAGACTGAGCAGTCGTAGCTAAAGAATTGGTCAGATCCTTAACATGCTTCTCCAACCTAGCAACCTGGCTTTTCAAGACAACCAACTCATCTGCATGATGCTTGGCGGCTTCTTCCTCATTAGCCTTCAGGGCCTTCAGGGTTTGCTCCTTCTTAGAAGTAACCTTAAGGACAATTTCTTCTAAGTCCTTAATTTAGGCTTTAAGACCAGCTTTGTCAATACCGCTAAATCGCGCAAGCTCTTCCTCGAGACCCTTCACTCGAGCCTTGGCAGCCTGATGACATCAAATAAGTACATTATATTGTCATCATTTATCCTATTTAATTGACTTGTTTTATTATATTATGTATGAGAATTGGTACTTGATTGTTTACTTTAGTGATTCTCAGGTAAAAACAAGAAATTGGTGAAACTTGGTGATTTTGAACGAAATATGAAGCAAAATAATCAAGATAGAAAAGTCTACTGAAATCAAGGAGATGCGACATATCATTCTAGACGGATACCCCGTATCATCATACTTAGATGAATTCGAAGACCATTGCCTGACTTTGAAGAATGCACTGCATGTGATTTTATCATGCGCCGCATATGAAACTTTGGTCAACGAAGAAGATCCAGCTTGTTCTACTCCAGATATGCCGCATTTCAATATTGACATACGGCGTATCACTATCAAGACTTCACATAATACAATCCAAGATGCTGAAGGACATGCGCCGCATAGAGATTCAAGATACGCCGCATCTGAAGACGGTGTACAAATATTTTAGAATAAATTAATCTTGGACCTCACGCGAAGTTACCTAGATGCGCCGCATCTACTTAGTTGATGCGCCGCATCGTGCCCTCAGACAAAAACTATAAATACCTCATCATACACACAAATTTTGTGTGCAACCAAACCCTAAGGAGACGAATTCAGACGAAAAGGCAACACAAGACACACCCCAAACGAAGATCTTAGAGCAGTAAGAAGGTCCTACATGTGTATAATTCATTAAGTAGTTTTGTTTTATTGTAATAGTAAACTTTAATCCATCAGGATTGATGGGCTTGTAGCCACCATACTGCTCCCCTTAAAATTGCTTTCCCATCGATTAAAAGTTTATATGATTTTTTTGTTCTTTTTATATGTGCTTTGATAACCTCTGTGTCTAGCTGTGTTTTGCTTGGGCTGCCATACCCCGTCCACACTTACTTATCTAGTGCAAATTAGTTAAGTGAGATAGACATAAGTGATCTTTAAGGGGTTACTCGCCTATACTTAAGATCCAACGAGACAGATAAGATTACGATACTCATCATATAAAACTAGCAATAAAACAAGTGATAAGCTACTTAACCATAGGACATGCCTTCTATCTGTATCTATTTTCTATCTATGTACGTGTTAACCATTCGTTGTATTTGTTCTCATTAGTTTTATTTACTGTTAAATCTACTCAAACCGTGCTAGTCTCTTAGACTAAACCCCCTTGCATTAGATTAGGTTGTAATACTAACTTAGAATATTAAAAGGGTTAATATAAAAAAAAGTAACTATACTTTACAAAAAAAGTTGGCCTAAGTTACTCAACTTTCAAATTGTTCATCTAAGTTACTAATGTTTGCGTATTTATTTAGTAGGATACTGATCTTTAAAAAAAATGTTATTCGGGTCACTCCATGGAAGGGTTACCTTCTAAATGGGTTTAATAAATGGACGAATTACATGAATGGTCCATGGATTGACAAATATTGCATCAACCGTCCCAAAAAACGTTTTCGGCCATTTTTCTTACGTTTTCGTCCGTTTTTATATGATTTTATCCATTTTTTTACGTTTTCGTCCGTTTTTATACGTTTTCATCCATTTGTATACGTTTTCACCCATTTTTTTATACGTTTTCATCCGCTTTTCTTACGTTTTCATATATTTTTATCCACTTTTAACCGTTTCTGTTAGCTTTGTATTTTTATAATATGAAGTGTAGGTCATTAAAGTCTTAAATCATGTAATAGGTTGCGTTAGAAAGCGTTTCAAAAGTTATATGTTCAAGTTAGCATAAACTAGGAAGTTCAAGGGCTAAACATGTAAAAGCCTAAAACTAATATTCCTAGTGCCTTATATTGTATTGTAAGCCTCATTGTTGAGGTTGAGCTTCATCATTCAATACACACACATAGTTCTTATCTTTTACATGAAGTCTCCACTCTC
>LBNU01017029.1:83778-112238 GCA_014162995.1 Artemisia annua | reverse complement strand
TAGTTTTAGTGATAATAAAAGTTATGGGTTATGAACGAAAAATAATAAAAATTTGAGGATTTGGGGATTAAACATAATGTTTTGAAACCCAGTTCGACCCGGGTGGTTTAACCGGTTAAACCGTTCTGATCGAAAAACGGGTCAATTTAAACCGGGTCATCCCAACGGGTTGGGTCGAAAAAACGGTGGAAATTCCTTCTTTGAAATTCAACTGGTCATAGTAGATAGAATCATATTAACATCGTGCATGAATTCGTCAACATATAGATTATGAGTTGTTTTCGGACCAACAAACAACATGGCTAACCAAAAATCCAACATACTAAAACCTACACCTAAACTATGCAGACAAACTTTAAACCGGCTGAAAACATGTAGATCTAAGCATTTACATACAACCGATAAGCCTTTTTGGATCTAACACCATCGGATAACCGGGTTGCACTTCTCAGATATACAGGCACAACAAACATAAGATCCCATTCCGCGTCATAAAAAGATTTTTTAGTTTCTATCATCGAAAAAGAAAGATCGGACTATCAATATAAATAAAATAACAAAGATAACCAAAATAATCAATGTCTACCAATAATGTTACGTACTTGGCCTTCCAAAGTATTTAATTTAGAACTAAATAATATCCAACCTCATAAAGGTAATTAATTATCCACGGAACCCATATGAACATCTAATTTCAACAAAAACACAAAATGATGCCACCGCCTAAACCAAAATAACATCAGCATCACCATTTACCTTCATTAAAAATAGCCAAACACTAATTAAAATAATAGTAACAGGTGTATCATAAACTACACCATTTTCCTAGATAAACATCATTTGGCTAAATAAAAGCATTAAGTTCAAAAAGTTAAATCTTAAATCTTTCATAATAAAAGTAAAAAACTTGAAACCTTTATATCTAAGACTCAGGATCAAATGAGAAGAACTCTTAAAATGAGAAGGATGAGAAATAACTGTAACCACATATTAGAGATGTATCGACTTGAATTAGATGCATCCCTAATCTTTTAAATGCACCCTAATATGTTTTCTAGCTAAAATTAGATGCATATACATATATCAGATGCATTTTAGCAAGTTAGGAAAATCCTTTGTATTTTTTGTCCTCTGCGAATCAAATTTGTTGCAAGTACTACTTTGCATCGTTTTCTCTTCAAAATTTCTTTTGAAACTAATTGGGATGCATCTAAATTAATAGAGATGCATCTAATTCAAATCGATGCATCTCAAATATGTGGTTATAGTTATTTCTCATCCTTCTCATTATAAGTTTTCTTCTCACTGGATCCTTACTCATCTAAAACTAAAAAACTTTAAATCTTTAGATCTATAATTTGTGAAGGTGATTGTCGGGCGGTTTTGCAACGGTTGTGGCCTTGAAAAGCTCAGAATCTGATAAAAAAGATGCCCGAAACCAATATACCCTAAGAGATCTCAGCCATACCAAACCAAACCAACAACGTCCAACACCACCAAAACCACCTAAACCACCGCACACCAATCAAGAACACAGGTTATGGTGGTTATTGGGGCGATGGTGGCAATTTTGACAGAGGGTTCAGAGAGAGAGAGATAGCATAAAAGAGATATGGGAAGTGTTATGTATTTTGTTTTAGTGTGAGTTTTTGATTTATATGGCGTGTCTTTAAAATCAAAATAAGGTCTGTTGTAGTTATGTGTGGATTTATATGGCGTGATTTTCTAGCGTTGCATTTAAATGATTCCAGCAATAGTTTCCTTCAACACTTTTTTTTCAACAATCGTTTCCTTACAAAATGGTCATATACTTTCCATATTCAAAACTTTGACAAGGGCATTATGGGGATTGACCCAAAAATCAGTTTTCCATTTTTTCAATTCACCTTTGACCATTTTTACATCATAGGTAGTATAGATGTAACCCAAAGCGCATTCTTTTAAGAATGTCTTGGTTCCATTTTTCTTTTTTAGGTAAGCCACCTTTTTTTCTAAAAAGATATGTAGTAATTATGTTTTTATACTATTTAAAATGGCTCTCCGGTTTTGAGAGATTCAATGGCATTCGATAAAAGAATCCATTGATAGCCACATAAATGACTAAAATTTGTTTTTCAATTGGACGTGGTGCGCGCGTATTGTGGTTGCTTCGATACTTTTGTGAACCTTGCACCTCTATTGAGTAAGGCATGGGTCGCAACATCCACGTCTCACCCAAATTGAGCAAGGGCGGCCACTTCGTGATATTGTGCCAAACCTCCAGTTTTGGACTACTGCACACTGAGTTACAAGTAAAGGTTGCAAGTAACAACCCATAACATATATTGACATACAATACAACCTTAAACCATGAAACTTACACTTTAGATTCTTGAAACATAAAATAAAGAACACAAACTAAAAAACAAAACCATCTTCTTCAATCTTGAAGATGTAAACCCGTAAACAACATCATTGTTTCATGTTTGTCGGATTCGAATTTTCCTTGATGGCTAGAAACTAACACTATGTTCTCAAGATTTTTTTTGAGATAAAAGTGAGGGAAATGGAGTGAAACTAAAATTATGTGTTGTTTTTGAGTTTTCTTGAAAGAAGGAAAGAAAGAGGAGACGAAACTTATATTTTTTCCCTAAAATAAATGTTTCATTCCATTATTGAGATGAAAGTTAGACACCCCATGCGACAACCCGTAAAATTCCTCCCAAGTTCTATTTGGAGAAAAGTTCATCTACTTTGAGTTTAGTATCAATCATGAGAAACTAGAGGTATTTATATTCATTTTTATCGGAAATATTATTCTGAGCGCATTGGTGTTATTCGCATATCATGAATCTTCCGTTTACTCGCTTAAATGAGCCCCGAGCCTCATTTCGCGAAAGATATCATAAATTACGATTCAGGTCCTGCAGTTAATATTTCTTCGCCGCCCCTTTGTTTCCTAGGGTTACAAAAGTAGTCCTTGTGACCCCTAGAGCTCCCCTATATAAGATCTCATTATAACCCATTTAGGGTTAGTGTATTCTCCTTCCTCCTCTCATTTTCCGGCGCCGTCGCCTCCTATCCGGCCAACTTCCGGCCACTGCTGCAACAACACACCGCCACCACTATCATCAACATCGTGACTCTCTTGTCACTATTAGCTACTACACACGCTATATTACCCTTCCACCATCATGTACGCGCCACCTTCATCCTATATTTCTTTTACTTTCTTGTATACACCTAAGGTAAAGTTAGATCGGAGCAAGATGAGATTTGTTTGGTCGTGTTTGGAGTTACACGACCGAGAGCCGCCGCCACCACAGCCACCACGGCTGTCACCACTTCAGTTTCATCTCCATATCGCGTCTCTCTCTTTTCCTTTCTCCCTCTCTCTCTCTCATTTGTGGGTAAGTTGTCATTCACGTTTGTTGTTTTGATATACACGGATTTTGTGTTGTGTTAATGTTTTCGTGGATTAAAAGATGGATTAAACTAGGGATATAAAAATGTTTTGGAAACTGATTGTGTGGTAAAAACCATTAAAATGAAGGTTGTGGTGTTTTGTTTTACCGGGTCATGTTATAAACCAACTAAGGTTTTGAGTCAATCTGTTTTGTATATGGGTTGAACTTGGGTTACATACTTGCTGGTCACGGATTGTATACAAGAGAGTGTTTGTTTGATTATTTAGTCGCGGGTTCAGTTTTGGTTTTCGATCTCTATGTTGATGTCGAGTTTACGAGTTTGAGATTGTTTATTTGTTGGTTGTGCCCTCGGTTCAGCAGCAACACCAAGTTGGGTGTTGGTTTTGTCTCGGTTCAGTCTCGATAACACCCAAGGGTGTTCACTTGAGTTTATTTTAGAAACGGTANTATATATATATATATATATATATATATATATATATATATATATATATATATATATATATATATATATATATAGATCGAGGCTTTTATAACTAGGCTATATTGAAATGCGTGGACTATTTAACACATATCGGACATTGGACATTTGACAATATGGACTTATTGGACTTGAAACGAATACAATATATTAGACTCTAACGACTTTAATATATTTGATTCGTAACGGAGACACAATAAGTAAATAATGTCTAATAATTAACGAATACACCTTATAGTTTCTAATAAATTGTCGGGAAATATTGTTTTTGGAGAATTGAGTTTATGTAAAGTCTATTGACTTGGGAAAGTTATATAAGTGGACGCGTCATGCCGAAATTTATAAAACTTTCTAAGCTTACATTTTTATTTCCAAACTTACATTTTTATTTCTAAACCTTTTTAAGATTTCTTTTATAAACTCGACAAAGAATTCAAAAGGAATAGTTTTATTTAATCATTAAAGCCTTTTCATATTTGAATTATTAACTTGCGATTTCCTTATAAAACTTATCGAAACTATTCTAAACTATTTGGGACTATGGGGTAAATACCGAAACTTATCGATTGACCTATTTTATATTAAAGAGTTAATTGTCGTCATTGTCTAGATTTTCGTTAATTAACTTGAGTTTGTTAATATTTCATGATCTAGTTGATGTCGCTTCCTCTTTGGCGTGAGTTGTATATCGATGTTTATTCCTCTTTGGCGTGAGTTGCATGTCGATGTCTTGTTCATTTGGCGTGAGTTGCATCTTGAGTCTATGTCTTCTTACCACACCACACGAAACATAAAGCTTTCTTACGAAAACATTGATACTTAACTTTTTATAAGTAATGATTTGAGTAATCCACGAAAACTATGACACATCGTCTTTTATAGACTTTATTATTGTACGAACTATATTTTGAGATAATCGTATACGTACTAGGATGTACCCTCGTGTTCGTACTACTTGGTGCCGTCGTGCCCATCTTTTGGATATCGTTGTGATTAGCTCTAGATGCCAAGTTGTGTCGGTCGTGATCTTTGCATTGCTGTGGCTAAGGTGAGTTCATAGCCCCCTTTCCTTTTAAACAGTTTTTATAACTATTTTTTGGGGGAGAATACATGCTCTTTTAACTGAACTCAATGATTGTTTATCTGATTAAGTGAACGGTTTGATTAGATTTGATTGATTGATTGATTCATTGATTTACCGATATACTTGATTTGGATACTCGAATGCGTTATGTGTTTACCTGGTTATCATATGAGAGCTTCCTAGCTCAAAAAATTTTTCTTGGACCTGCTACTACTTGGTTTTGCTACATGTGTTGGCTAGATAAGGTTAGACGGAAGTAGAGGTGACCTAGAGCTAGGGCGCTTTGACCCTAGTTTGGAATAGACTCTGCTGCGGCCTAGATCCGGGGCAGTAACGGGTGGTTCCTTGCTGTGACCTGGCTAGTGACCGTTGAGAGGCCTGCTCACTTTGACCCTTCATCTTTCCTAAGATGATAAACTTTTGATTGAGATTGAGATTGAGATTGAGATTGAGATTGAGATTGAGATTGAGATTGAGATTGAGATTGAGATTGTGATGTCTATACCTGCCACTAGTCACACATAGCACTAAACTCCTCAGGTCCACAACTGTTTTTATAACTTAAACTCTATGGACTCACCAGTGTAAGCTGACCTTTAGCGTGTATTCTCAGTTTAAGGCGATAGCTCACTAAGGCGCTTGGCAAGGGTTGATTGAATCTGAATAGATCCGACCAGAGTGAACCCGACCCGAATTGACCCGAACCCAACTAACCTGAGTTTAAATAAAGTCGGATACACGTTATTTTTAGCCTCGACTCCACTTGACCCAACTGAATAATAGAACTTTTGATGTATAGTTTGTTTGGAAGTAATATAAATTTCACCTTAGCACCTAAAATAATAATAATAATAATAATAATAATAATAATAATAATAATAATAATGGAACTTTGTATTACATCAATCAAATAAATAAAACATTCCAAATAATCAAGGGTGGCAAAACAAACATACACACGCGTCACGCCCTCTCATGTCCGAACATATATAAAAAACATGACCCCTTTATACCTTAACACCAAAAACACAAAACACAAAAACATTATCCTTAAAGAAAAACATGTCTTTACCACTAGGGTTTTGCTCCACCTTCACAACCACATCACCACCACCACAGCCACAGCCGTCACTCAAGTCCTCAGCACCCTTTCTTCAAACGGTGTCGTTTAGGCCTTGTTTGAAGAACAAGAAGGTGGTGGTGACGTATGCAACAGCTTCAGAGCCAGTGACTGAGAAGAAGAGGGCACCGAGGGGATTCTCGAAGCCAAGGNTGCCACTAGTCACACATAGCACTAAACTCCTCAGGTCCACAACTGTTTTTATAACTTAAACTCTATGGACTCACCAGTGTAAGCTGACCTTTAGCGTGTATTCTCAGTTTAAGGCGATAGCTCACTAAGGCGCTTGGCAAGGGGCATGGTCATAGGCGACTCTGATGAACATTTGGGACCGCTTTATTTATTTTATGGGCCTATTTCCGCACTATTTTCATAGCATGTAAACTATATGCTTTTGATAATAACTTTTATTCTATATGAATGAAATAAAAACCATTCTTTGTTCCTTGTGTTGTGATACCGATTTCGTAGCACCCCAATGCATGTATGCTTCCGCTGGACCCGAATTTTGGGGGTGTTACAGATTGGTATCAGAGCCTAGGTTATAGAGAACTGGGTAATTTTAAAACCTAGACTATAACCACTTTTGTGAAAACTAAACCCTATGACCGCTACGTGCCTGCCTGCCAAGCCGATGCCTCGCGTAAGATTTTATTTGAGGATGTAGTTGATTAGATAACTGAGAATACATTGGATAAGATATTGAATGATATTGTTAATACAAATATCGCCTAAAAACGTTATTTATATTTTAACGATCTTTGCTATGTTTTGTTAATAACAAAGTGCAAACTTTAGATTGTAATAAAACATCACTTTAGTTTTTAAGTCTTATATAACTAGACTTTACATTTTTATTTAAACATAAACAAGGTTTTATTTTTTTAAATGGAAACATCATGTCATGCATTCATGAATAGGTTATGTGTTTAACTTGTCATGAAGTTCTTACACATTTTGGAAGTATTCCAAATGTGATCCAATGCATGTGGTCTAGTAATAAGTTGATGTGACTTATCTCTTTAATTAGAATTGTCACATCAAGCTTTCATGTGTGTCTAACTTGCCATGATACTTGCTTACACATTTTGGAAGTATTACATGTTAGCATTTACTTGATATGACATTGCTTGGCTTGCTACATAAATATCATCCTAACATGTTCTAAGTTAGTCATGCACATCATGTTCATAACTAGTCTTTGTCATTATGCAATTAATTGTAAGATTGTGTGTTTGACTCATCATAAGCTTCATGTATGTTTGGCTAGCACTTAGGTTTGATGTGACATTGTTTAGTATAAAAGTAAAGTGTCTTGCATGCTTTGAATGTGTTGTGTCACATCATGTATGTAATAAGTTCATGCATCATCAATAGTTAGATTATGTGTTTGACTATCTTTGGTACTTACACATCTTTAGAAGCATTAATCATTGAGTCAATGCATGATAAATATTGATGTGACATTACTTGCTTAAAGGGATTTTACTTTGTGTGCAAGCTTGGACTTAACAGTCCTGGCGGAACCCTGGAGCAACACGGACGGAACCCTTGTGAGGGTTCCGCCGGGTCCGCCAGAACTGACATCTTGTTGAGTATAAATACAAGACAACTTGCAAGAAATCCCTCATCACTTAGAAACACATTTCACATATTTTCTCTCATAGATCTCAGAATCTACTAACTTGTGTGAATCTCTTATGTAGCCAAGGAGATCACAATTCATTCAAGAAGCTACAAGTTTCAACACAAAGTTGCAAGTCTTGTTAGCTTGGTCATGTATAAGCTTAGGTAGTTTATACTTCATGTGTATTGTGTATCAAGTAATCGGTTAGTATTTTAGGCCTCAAAATACATAGTGTGTCGGGAGTTGTTGTACCCTTGTAAAAGAACTATCGGGAGTGGTTGTACCCTTGGTAAAGAACTCGACATCTAGCCTTGTGTCGGAAAAAGGAATTAGGCGACGTTAGGTTGGTTCTACCTCGAACTAGAACTCGGTATCTAGCTTTGTACCGGATAAAGTGTAAGCGACGATTGTAAAGGTTTCTCCACCGAGAAGGAGTTTGTTGATAGTGCTTGAAACTCTCGAGTTGGATACTCGGGGCGTGGACGTAGGGCAAGGACAAGTGAGGTCCTTGTAGCCGAACCACGATAAACAATCGTGTTGTGGTTTGATCATTCTATCTCTTTACTTGCATGTTTTACATATTGTGTTTAGTTTACATATTGTCTTTGAGTTGGTCAAAGTGTTTCAATTCACATCTTAAAGTAAAACATCAAGTATATCTTTGATTAAAACGGATAGTTTTCAAAAGATAATTAACGTAAAAAGCGGTAAACTATTCAACCCCCCTTCTAGTTTTCCACATATATGATTGATGATAAGTTGATGAGATATTTGATGATTTATGTGATGAATTGATTATGATATAATTGATGAGTTTGAGGATATAATCATTTTAGTGTGTGCCTTACTTTTGGATATTTCATATCCGCCTATTTTAGCTATTCACCATGAGCATTTCCATATGCTTATGCAAGTACTGCATCTATCACTGAGTTACGCTATTTCCTTGCGTAATCTCATTATTGAATGTTGATTTTGTACACTAGTCGTAGTATTGGGAATGATTTTGGGATACAAAAGAACATATTACTAGCGTAACTAGGCTGAGTGTTTCAAAATTCATTGAACCTCGGGTGAATGTAGCCTGATCACCTACATTCAACCAGGGACAGTTGGACATGGCCTGATCAACTATGTCCGGCTCAGAGGTGAATTTTGCGATACTGAGGGTAGTTATAACAGCATTATGTTCGGGTTAGAGTTTGCCTTTAGGAATGATAAGTTTGCGTGCACACACAAGCATTGAACATAACACCTAAGCCTGCACTTGCACACGACACACTGGCATCACTACATTGCGTAAATCGTAAAGCTTCTAAAACCACTAAACGTCCTCGTTTATGTGGAATTCCTGTTTGTTGCCATCGAGTGCAATTCGCATTGGGTCGGGTTAGACCCGATTGACATCATTTGAATCCGAGTTGCTTATCGTTATAAGCCTCGTCGATCTTATTGGAATTATCGTTTGGATTTGATTCTGTTATGTTTGGATTTGATTTTAGTTACGTTTTTATATGATTTCTGGTTTCGTTTTGATTTGATTTCCGGTTACGTCTTGAGTTGACTTTTGGCTATTTTGGGATTTGGTTTTGACCATTGTAAATTTGACTTTGGCTACGTTTGAATTTGATTCTGGCTACGTTGGATTTGATTTTGGATACGTTGGATTTAAATTTTTGGCTTCAATTTTGATTTGATTTCCGACTATGTCTTGATTTGACTCTCGGACATTTATGAATTTGGTCTCCACTATTTTGGATTGGATTTTGATTATTTCTTTATGATTTTGGACCTCGTTTCAAATTTGGATTTGGCATTTAGCCTCGTTTCATTTTGGCGATCTAGTCACAGCCGCCTCTACCTCAAGCCTTGTGCTCAATTGATGCGTTTTCCTAACCAATGGTGTTTATTTTCTTAATCAATGATGTTCATTTCCTTAATCGATGATATTCATTATCTTAATCGATGTTATTCATTTTCTTAATCGAGGATGTTCTTTTCTCAATCGATACTATTTAATCAATGTTGTTTTGGTGACGATGTTCAATCGAGGCTGTACTTTCCGCCTCCAACCTAAGTATCGTGCTGAGTCAACCGACTCCAACCGATTGCTAGTAGCAATCAACTTTCTCTTACAGAGTTGTACTCTTAACTTGCTAAAACCCTCAATCAGCAAAGATTCCGTGCTTAACAGAATTCTTAAGATTTGGAGAGGTAACTTGAATCACGATCCTTGGGACAACCACCTATTCCTTCCCTCGTCCCTCGGAAATACCAATTATCTTTGCTCCTTCCTTATTGGATAGTGAAACTGCCTTGAAATTAATTTACAAAATGTTGTCATCTTACAAGATGTTTTACTGCTACTTCCCAAAAATCAAAATTCTGATTCTACCACTGCTTGATAAAGGAGAATTGTTTTCCCTGTTATCTCACAAACTATTTTACGAAATTGTTTCACAAAACGATTTTATAAACTATTTGTTGCCATATTATGAGTCCAAATACAACCTTGCTACTATTCTAAATATCAAAATTTTGATCTAACTACCATTTTATAAATGGTGAAACGCTTTCTTGATACCCTGTAAGTTATTTTACGAATAGCTTAATAAGACGATTTCATAAAACGTTTTGCTGCCTTGCTACAATATTGTGAAATCAAACTGAAAATCGAGATTTTGACTCTCCTACAATTTATAAACAATGGGTTGTTATCCTATTATCCTATAGTTCATAAATCCTTTTGTCGATTGTTATTCTGCTGCTATATCATAAGCTAGACCTTGAGAGTAAATCTTGCACCTCTACCTGAGTAATTATTGTTGATAATCCTACTTAACCTGTCCACCTCCTGCTAGCCAGCGAAACGGTATGGACAACCTTACTCGTCTATACGTGAAGAAGATCATTGTGTATCATATAGTACCGATTTCTATTCTTTCAGATTGAGACCATCGTCTCACACTCACATTTTATCAACCACTTCCAAAGGCCATGAGAACATATTTCGTATCTACTTAATCGAATTGGCAATAGTTGGGATAGACACCTCCTGTTGGGTCAATTTCTCTCTTACCTACTATTTCAGTATTCCAACGGCATTGCAATAGACCCTCTATGGTCGCAAGTGTCGATCGCCGACTTGTTGGATAAAGATGGAGATACCCGACTTCCTGACTATGAGCCTGTTCACGAAACCACCAAGGAGATCGTCCGAAGTCAAAATGGAGAGTTAAGCTGCTCGTGAATTGTTAGAAACCCTGATGATGTGAACCTCTCGAATCCTAGGATAAAGCCTAATCCCCGCTTTATTAATCCTTTCCAATTCTTGCTAGAGTTAGATCCGTAGCTCACCGATTCGAGCTACCATCAAGACTCAGCAGCATTCACGACGTTCTCTTGGCTACAATCTAAGTGATGACTTGCTGATGAAACTATTGTTTTCCTTCGAGAAAGATCCATATTGATTGAATATTTAAACCTTGTTGAGAGACTTATCGAAATCATGAATCCTCGTCGTAACGATCCTTTCAGATCCTTGCTAGAGTCAGATTGGTAGCTCACAGGTTT
This sequence comes from Artemisia annua, assembly GCA_014162995.1. Taxonomy (NCBI): domain Eukaryota; kingdom Viridiplantae; phylum Streptophyta; class Magnoliopsida; order Asterales; family Asteraceae; genus Artemisia; species Artemisia annua. The sequence continues at coordinate 100,946 of LBNU01017029.1, read as the reverse complement.
GAGCTATCGTCGGAACTCAATTGCATTCCCGACATTTCACATACGAAATTCGAAGAAACGACTTGCCAATGAGGCAGTTGTTATTCCTCTTGGAGAAATTCAGATTTTATAACGTTCAAACCTTGTTGACCTATTGGAATCTTGAATTTTGGAATTAGACGACTTTCATAAAGTCGCATCCCTATCGACAAAGCTCGTCGAAACTTACTAAAAGATCCTAAACTCACGTAGGAGACGTGAAGATGAATCCTCGTGCGTATATGTTCATTCTTTCAGACCTTGTCAGGTAACTTGGAATGAATCGTGAGGACACGATTCTTTTTAAGGAGGTGAGGCTGTGACAACCCGTAAAATTCCTCCCAAGTTCTATTTGGAGAAAAGTTCATCTACTTTGAGTTTGGTATCAATCATGAGAAACTAGAGGTATTTATATTCATTTTTATCGGAAATATTATTCTGAGCGCATTGGTGTTATTCGCATATCATGAATCTTCCGTTTACTCGCTTAAATGAGCCCCGAGCCTCATTTCGCGAAAGATATCATAAATTACGATTCAGGTCCTGCAGTTAATATTTCTTCGCCGCCCCTTTGTTTCCTAGGGTTACAAAAGTAGTCCTTGTGACCCCTAGAGCTCCCCCATATAAGATCTCATTATAACCCATTTAGGGTTAGTGTATTCTCCTTCCTCCTCTCATTTTCCGGCGCCGTCGCCTCCTATCCGGCCAACTTCCGGCCACTGCTGCAACAACACACCGCCACCACTATCATCAACATCGTGACTCTCTTGTCACTATTAGCTACTACACACGCTATATTACCCTTCCACCATCATGTACACGCCACCTTCATCCTATATTTCTTTTACTTTCTTGTATACACCTAAGGTAAAGTTAGATCGGAGCAAGATGAGATTTGTTTGGTCGTGTTTGGAGTTACACGACCGAGAGCCGCCGCCACCACAGCCACCACGGCTGTCACCACTTCAGTTTCATCTCCATATCGCGTCTCTCTCTTTTCCTCTCTCCCTCTCTCTCTCTCATTTGTGGGTAAGTTGTCATTCACGTTTGTTGTTTTGATATACACAGATTTTGTGTTGTGTTAATGTTTTCGTGGATTAAAAGATGGATTAAACTAGGGATATAAAAATGTTTTGGAAACTGATTGTGTGGTAAAAACCATTAAAATGAAGGTTGTGGTGTTTTGTTTTACCGGGTCATGTTATAAACCAACTAAGGTTTTGAGTCAATCTGTTTTGTATATGGGTTGAACTTGGGTTACATACTTGCTGGTCACGGATTGTATACAAGAGAGTGTTTGTTTGATTATTTAGTCGCGGGTTCAGTTTTGGTTTTCGATCTCTATGTTGATGTCGAGTTTACGAGTTTGAGATTGTTTATTTGTTGGTTGTGCCCTCGGTTCAGCAGCAACACCAAGTTGGGTGTTGGTTTTGTCTCGGTTCAGTCTCGATAACACCCAAGGGTGTTCACTTGAGTTTATTTTAGAAACGGTAGTTTATTGGGTGTGATAAGCTCGTTGAGCTTATTTGGTTTATCTTGGTCATACTACGAAAGTAGCAGGTAGAGAGTATTTGGTTGAGTTACAAATTTCATTTAAATGGTTTTAAGCTTATTTTGATTTTTGGTCGAAAAGGAGGAGTGTTTGAATTGTTATAAAAGTGTGATTGGTTATAATTAGTTGTGTTGAAATATATTTGAACTAGCATATTTGATCGTTTGACATGGGTGACTATGGTATGTTTTGGATAACTAGTTGGGAATTGATACTTGGTTTCGTACTCGGTTAATAAATAACGGATATATATATATATATATATATAGATTGAGGCTTTTATAATTGGACTATATTGAAATACGTGGACTATCTAACACATATTGGACATTTGACATTTGACAATATGGACCTATTGGACTTGAACGAATACAATATATTAGACTCTAATGACTTTAATATATTTGATTCGTAACGGATACACAATAAGTAAATAATGTCTAATAATCAACGAATACACCTTATAGTTTCTAATAAATTGTCGGGAAATATTGTTTTTGGAGAATTGAGTTTATTTAAAGTCTATTGACTTGGAAAAGTATATAAATGGACGCGTCATGCCGAAATTTATAACTTTTCTAAACTTACTTTTTATTTCTAAATCTTTTAAGATTTCTTTTATAGAACCCGACAAAGAATTCAAAAGGAATAGTTTTATTTAATCGTTAAAACCTTTTTATATTTGAATTATTAACTTGTGATTTTCTTATAAATCTTATTGGATTACCCTAAACTATTTGGGANTTTTTTTTTTTTTTTTTTTTTTTTTTTTTTTTTTTTTTTTTTTTTTTTTTTTTTTTTTTTTTTTTTTTTTTTTTTTTTTTTTTTTTTTTTTTTTTTGGCTAGAGTATGTTATACAAGTTAGTTATTTTACAATGTGTATAGGAAATGAAGTGAAACAAAAATTTAGATGTGTTCTCAAATATATCATTTAAGGAGAAAAAGAAAAGGAAAATGACTGAAAAAGAAGAAAAATTTAGATGTGTTCTCAAATTATCTAACTTGTTCATTTTTGTCCTATTAAAACACATTAAACCTTTCAAATTTCGACCTTTGTGTGTATTTTGTTCATGTACAGGGACCATTTTACCCTTCATTGTGTTAATAGGATGGTTAAAAAATGTAAGGGTTAAATGGTCTCAAAATACGCACACATGTCAAAATTTGAAAGGTTTGTGTTTGTAATAGCAAAAAAAGAAGGCTACACATGACCCAAAAAATGGACAAGTTTATACATTTTTATTGTTATTATACCTTATTCTTAACACCTTATCCTGACTATTACCTTTTCTTTTAAAAAAAAATGGACAAGTTAGAAGTGTTTGGATGAAGGGAGATGTTTAGCTAACTTTATTTGAGGAGGTTTATGGTTTTTTATGTTTTGAAAAAGCTATGTTAAGTGCTCTTTGAAGGTGTTTGGATAAGGTTTTTATTTGCGTTTTTTGGTGGTGAAATAAAGCTATTAATACACATAATCCTCTTTGTTTTAACGATTACACAAACTCCACCCAACAATATGTTTTATCGTTATTGTCTAGTTTTAAAAGAACTAAACACATTAGGGACAATAAGCAATCCCAAACATCCTTAAATTGTTCTTTTGCTTCTGTGTATTAGCATAAGCTGCTTAAATTGTCCTTTGGTGGACTTTCAAGTAGTAGTAGATTTTGTGAGGTTTAGAGTATACTACATACTGGTTTTGGAGTCTACTAGCATTGTTTTGTTTGGGGAAATGTAGTCTACTACTATTAGCTTGTTTATAACGGAAGACGAGGCCTTCATTTGTTAGGTTCATCTTCAATATGTGAGGATGTATACTGCATTTTGGACGTTTAAGTGCTAACAATGATGTGGTGAATGTAGTCTTTTGTTATCTGTTTAGATGCTGTCATGGGATGGTTTGAATTCAATATGAAGTGTGTTGCTGTATTGTTTAGTTGCAGTAGAGATTTTGTTATTCTTTGTATTCGCTGTTTGCTTTGAATGTATAGTATAGAATGGATTTGAGTTGGGGCCTTGGACATGTCTGCTTCGACATGTAAATCAATTTAAAGAGTTATATGTTTTGTGATAAATATATACTTCACATTTTCACAAACAAATAATCAGAACTTGGCCGACACTCTAAAAACTGGTTATTTGCTTGTAAGAACCTCTCGAAATAGAAGAATATCACAATGCTATCTTGTCCAGTGTGCGTTGTTCATCTGATTGTTTACTATGATTCTTCTGTATCACGTTAAACTCTTATAACGCTACCCAACACCCTTCTAAGATCTCAAAATCCCGTGCTTTTTTAAACTGAGTTGCTGTCCTATGTGTAAGCATCTTTATGTATGGATGTAGCAAAACTGGTAACTAAATCACTGTTTTCATATTTGTATGCAGGATCCAGCAAACAAAAGGGTTATCTTGTGTGATGAGAAGCTGAAGAAGATATTTGGACAGAGGGATCAAGTTGGTTTTCTCGAGATTGCTGGGCTAATTAGTCCTCACTTCAAGAAGGCTGAAAATTAGTATGAATAGTCCCTGATGTTATGTATATGGAGATCTATTTTGGTTGATGATATCGCTAGTAAAATAGTAGTACCCCTGCACCCCATCTTTTTGGTAGTTTTTGGCTTGTTAGGGGGCTTCAAGAAGCCATGTTTTAGAACCTTGTTCCGCTAGCATTTTTTGCTTTCTTGGATCTCTTTGCTTCAAATGTTTCGGTTTCTATGTAGTTGTTACTATGCTTCACGGATTTATATTCACTAGTGTAATATCTCTTGGTATGTGCTTCATATTTCTTTGCATACATATAATTCCTCATTTTCTCGTGAACGAACATTCATTTATCATTATGGTGAGCATAGTTTCGTGATTTGTTCTTGCCATACGCGCAACCTCTATTTGCATAATTTATTGTTTGATTCTACAAATGTCACAGCATGTATGGACAGAGAACGAGGTTTTCAGTCTCATCAAGGGAGACGTGCTGAAGCTGTTATCAGCTTAAAGGTTTGATTATGTCGCATAAACAAAGATCAGAATTGGCTATGATACCCGAACAAACAAAAAACTCGGCAATATATCTAAGCAACCATACTACTTTGAATCCATTTTATTATCTAAGCATAGTATCTGACTACAAATCAAATTTCACCTAAGCGACGATAGCAAGTAACCGTCAGCTACAAAAGAGCCATCTTACAGTTTCGCAAACAGCTCTGAAAGCTGTTCATCAGACTCGTACACATCAACATATGTTCCCAAACCATACTGCAAGTCTAGCTGCCAACTGATTGTACTGAGATATTTATCAAGAGAATAAAAAAATCATCATGAAGAGTAACACGATTGACCACAAATCTCAAAGGCAAGAGCATTACTAATTACTAGATACTGGTAAAGGGACTCTTGGACACCGGTTAGGATTTGCTTATTTAAAGTGCTGATATGCTTAAAAAAACAAAGTTGAAAAAAAACAGTAACGAGAAAAGCACGTAATAATCAAATTGATCAACTAGTCACACCATTAAATCATGTCTAGATGTAAAACCAATTCATAAAACCTTGATACAAGCTGCTAACTGAATAAGCAAATGGTATTCAATTCCTCTCCTATGGTATAAGATCATGTCCTCGAAAAATTATTGATAATTTAGCTTTAACAATAACATACATGTAAATTCTGCAGTAAACTGCTTGTACAATCCAATTGTTTCCTCAGCTTTTCAACTTAGTTCGGACCTGACCGTATACAAAAATAATTTTCAAATGACATTCAAATGTTGAAACATAATACTCCCACCATCCAAAAATAATTTTCATCTTTCCATTGTCACAAAATAATCGTGCACCGTAAATTTTAACCAATCAAAAAGCTTCTGTAAATTAACTTCGTAAATTTTTTTATGAATTCTGATACACCAAAAGATCACAAATCAGATAATGCGTAAACGAAACAGCAGTTTCAAGTAATCATATATACTTTCATTCATTTTTTTATCAAACCATTGTTTCCAACTACAAACTAAACTCGCCTTAACAATGATAGAAAGTAATCTCAGCTTCAAAATAGTACTTTTCTGTTACAGTTTCGCAAGCAGCTCTGCAAGCTGTTCATCAGACACCTTCACGTCAACACATGTACCCAACGAGACAGCGAGCCTAGCAGCCAATTGATGTTTGCACTGAAAATTTTGAAAATGATTAATGAAAACTGAGATGAAGATAAGAAACATGTAACCGGAAGAGAAACAAACGAGGCTTACACAAAGCTGTTCTCCTCTGTTGACGATGTCATAGAAGAATGAATAGCACGCACAATAATGTTCTGGGAAACACAGGTAATCTTCCTTCTTTCTGGACTCCCCGGTAATCTACAAATACCAATTCAATAAAAACTGTATGATCAACAAAAAATGGACACAAATCTCAAAATGGAAAGGTGACCCAACATCTCGAGTCATGGGGTCAATTTACTCTGTTGTTTCATGGGAACGGTACACAGTTAATACTTTTTGATGGCCATGTTTAAATTGGGGACTAATCGAGTGAGTCGAGTCAAAACAACACCGAGCATGAAGCCTGAACCAACGTCAAAACTCGAGCATGGTATATTCATTGGGACTCGCAAGTTCCACTTGGTTATTTGTATTAAGGAGATTATCAGGATTGCTTTTTGAAATTTGATTGCGTTTTGAAATATCATAATTAGATAATCAGTTGAAGCAAAACGTCTAACTGAAACACAGTGTTTGGATAATCAGTTTTTTAGTGTCTAGCAGACCCATTTTTGGAAATTTGTTGCCAAACACTACAAACTGATTATGTGCGTTTTCTAAAGATGATAATCAGATAATATGCAAGAAAATGCAATCCTAAACACTCCCTAAAATAACTAGAATATAATTATCATTCAACATTTCTACAAGAAAATGCAATCCTTATACTCTATACGTGGTCCGACTTATGGCAATACACATCTAAAATACCAACGTACTATCACGCTTGTGCTGTTAACCCATAAGCAAAATTATGAAACAAAAAAATAAACGGGTTTTGCTAACAATAGCCCTTAGGATTGTTGTTGTTAACAACTGATTTCCGAGAATCAAGCTTAGAAAATATACTATGTCCATACATAATCATCAATAATCAATCACCAACAATTTCCTTGATTTTCTCAAACTCAATTACCTTTCATTGGTCATTTAAGCGAAAAATGAGGAATTAGTTGGTCTTAATATTAGCAACTTTTTCCAATAATTGTTTATCAACTAAATTTAAAGTATAGTGACTTAAACGAACACTAAAGAAAACACTACTATATTACTCTCTCCGTCTCAAAATAATTGTCAACCGACCAAAAAAAAGGTTTAAGAAAAACGTCGTCGTTACAACTTTCCCTTTCTTGCTTTTGGCAGAATGACAGTTTTAGTAATACGTCTAACTGAAAATTGATTATCAGGATTGCTTTTTGAAAATTGATTGCGTTTTGAACAATCATAATTAGATAATCAGTTGTAGTAATACGTCTAACCGAAACATAGTGTTTGGATAATCAGTTTTTTAGTGTCAATCGGACCCATTTTTGGAAATTTGTTGCCAAACACTACAAACTGATTATGTGCGTTTTCTAAAGATGATAATCAGATAATATGCAAGAAAATGCAATCCTAAACACTCCCTAAAATAACTAGAATATAATTATCATTCAACATTTCTACAAGAAAATGCAATCTTTATACTCTATACATGGTCCGACTCATTGCAATACACATCTAAAATACCAATGTACAATCACGTTTGTGCCGTTAACCCATTGCAAAATTATGAAATGAAAAAAAGGGCTTTGCTAACAACAGCCCTTAGGGTTGTTATTAACAACTGATTTCCGAGAATCAAGCTTAGAAAATATACTATGTCCATACATAATCATCAATAATCAATCACCAACAATTTTCTTGATTTTCTCAAACTCAATTACCTTTCATTGGTCATTTAAGCGAAAAATGAGGAATTAGTTGGTCTTAATATTAGCAACTTTTTCCAATAATTGTTTATCAACTAAATTTAAAGTATAGTGACTAAAACGAACACTAAAGAAAACACTACTATATTACTCTCTCCGTCTCAAAATAATTGTCAACCGACCAAAAAAAAGGTTTAAGAAAAACGTCGTCGATACAGCTTTCCTTTTCTTGCTTTTGGCAGAATGACAGTTTTACAATTAACTAATTAATTTATAACTTTTTTAACCCTTGAAATAATAACCTTAAATTAGGAGGATAATACGGTAAACTTGATTTAAATTCCTTATCTATTTTTGGAAGTGCAGAATTAATTAATAATTAGCAAAAAAAAAAAAAAAAAAAAAAAAAAAAAAAACCCTGGAGATGGAGCGGTTGACTAGTTGACCAGAGGATTTTCGTTGACACCACGTTGATCAACTATCCTTGTAGTCTCTCGTCCCAAGCTTTTACCAAATAGTAATACTGCAAAATGTTTCAAAATTTTTCATTTTAATCAATAAAATAGATATAATTCTATAAAAAAAAAAAAAAAAAGCTTGACCATGGAGAGAGATCATTCCAGTTACTGCATAAAAATATAGTTTTATTGTTTATTTTTGGTTATTAGGTTGAATATTTGGTGTGAAAAAATGAGATGGTATTGTACATACTTACCGACCTGAATAGCTGTTTGATTCGGCCCAAATGTTTCTGCAACTAATAAATCTGCTTACGCGTGTTGTGGTTAGTAGGAGCTCATTATTCAGTGTGGTGTGGTTTGTTTCAACACGCTTATTTAAGATTGCGTTTCTTTTTAAGTGCTAAAATATAAAAAAACCCAAACCCCCGCAATGTTTTTCAAAAACCCCAATTTTCTTTTTTCTTATGATGAAACCACTAATTTTCCTTTTTTTTTTCCTTTTTTTCTAATATTTTAAATATTAATCTTTATTAACGACATTACAAGAGGTAAGAATTTGAAGCCTACGAGTCACGTCTAGTGACTAGTCGGATAAATCGTCTCTAGTGATCTGGTCTAGTTGGGTTTGGGGGGCCCTTAACGCGGTCCTAGCCGACAAAAATTATTCTTTACTTTTTTTTCACGTTTTTATTCATTTTATAAACGAAATAAGATTTTTTTTTTTTTCTTTGCTTTTTTTCCTTTTTTTATTTGTTAACTCGACAAGCGCAATTCCACGGGTCTAGTGGATAAAAATAAATTTTATGTTTTTTCACTTTTTTCATATTTACTAAAAGAAAAATACGAACTTTTGTTTTCTATTTGGTTGATAAAGAAAAGCGCAATTATCAACGTCACTTAAAAAAAAAAAAAAAAAAAAAAAAAAAAAAAAAAAAAACCATTTTTTTCATATTTATTGGAGTAAAAGGTAAAAAAGAACTTTTTTTTAGAATGACAAAAACCGATCTAGACCTGGACCTAACCCATGTAGACCCATATTTCTAGAAGATCCTTCTAGACCCGGACCCGTTTAAAACCAAACCCATCCAGACCCGTGTGACCTGACCTGACCCGACCCACCTCTTATACGACTAATAACACCTTTAAAATGACTATGTCAACCTTATACAAAATGGGGAAGGTTTTACCGTCTAAGTTTAAATCTCATGAATTAGTTGGCCAAAATTTTAAAAACCACTGCTGCTCGATAAAAAATTATATATTTTTAAATCAATTAAGTCACATCAAAAGAAATAAAAATGATAACTCAATAAAGGAGTGTTTGGAATTGCATAATTTTCTCTTGATGATATTGCTAACCATTTGCAAAAGAGAAATGAATCATGTGATGATATGTAAACACCTTCACAGTGCTCATTTCAGCAAATAAACAATTTTTTGTTTTTAAATCCAAAAAGTTACAACTGCTTATGGCCTACGAATAGCTAAAAGTTTGATAGCTGATATCCGGTTTGCAGATATGATTTTTAACCCGGTGACGTATTTAACCACAGATTGTGTTTCTGGAAAAAGACCATAGCTCACATCTAGTTTACTATAATCGGATGCTTATAAGTAAGCAACTGTATAGACATTATCTTCTTGACACAATGAATAATGTTAGATTGCAAATACGAACATCAAATGCTCTAAAAGAGGGACAGGGTTGCTATCGTTTCATTTTTACATTTAAAACTATCGTTTTTCTACAGTTGGGGCAGGCACCACATACCCGAACCCAAGGAAATATACAGCAGGAATGGAACTCATGTCCACAACGCAAGCGTATGAGCTTATCGCCATCCTGGAAAGCTTCAAGACATATTGTACACTCACTTGAGGTTTTTTCATCATTTTCATTGCTGAAAACTTGTAACTGTAAGGAGTTTAAGGCATCACGAGTCAGTCCAGGAGGATTCTTTCTTGTCGTGTCTATCAGTCTCTCGCTTCTGGTTTCCAACAGGTTACTGTTGGTTCCTACAAAACTGTTGTTTACACGGGAATGAAAGTCATCCTGATGGGTGTTGGAAGGTGACCGACTGGTTTGCCTGTAACCAGTTTTGACAGATATGAGTTTGATTTCTATTAAAGGTCGTTGTTAGAAGTGGTAAAATGACAGGTTGAGTAGCGGTCAGACAGATGCAGGTCAAAATGGGTGATTATAGTTCATGTTGAGATGGGTCGGGTCAGCTTGAGTGACCTGCAAACACTAGTTTGTCCATTTCTAATGGGAAATTCATGAAAAATAGCCATATTACAGAAAAACTGTGGCAATACCTAAAAGACCACCAATTTCACGAACTTTTTATTGTGAAATTGGTGGTCGTTTTTTGGATAAACACCTTTTTTACGACTATGTGCATTTGATGAACTTTCCTCTTCAAATCCCTTTATAAATATACACGTTATATATGCATTATAAACTATATTATTATAATAACAGTACAAATTATTAACAAAGCAATTTAGGAGGATGTGTGGATTAGAATTAATCGATCCCGTTTGACAAATTTTGGTTATTTGAAACATGTGACCCGTTAAAGATCAAACATAGCCCCTAAGGCCCCAAATTAGCCCGTTTATAAGTAAACGCAATTGCAGATAAAGTTTGATGTTAATGTAATGTCTTGTGACATGTATACCTATATCCAGATACAGAGACACCTCTCAACCTTTCCGCAAGCCTTTCCCTTGCAAGTAATACAGATCCAGGAAGCCTATCACTTCCAGAAGCTGCGGCTCTACGTCTGTGTATGTTTCTGAAACCATCTGAATTTATAGTGGTACTGGAGGGAGACTGCCTATGACCTTGTTCAAGGTGAACTGAGGCCTCATGTTCCTGAGTTTGACAACAAACAACATCATTACGACAACTAGTATCCATTATTCATACCTAGTACTACTAGTCTTCACAAAAGATAAAAACAAATGAGAGATACACGGTACCCATGCAAAAAGCTCAAAATTTTATATAGACCAACCAGGATATATGTATGGAACAATCAAGAATTTCACGGTAAACTCAAACAAACATTGCAAGCATCAAAAGAAATAGCAGAAGTAGTCAAAGTTACCAAGCTATAAACCAACAGGGCAACGGAACAGACAAGAACAACATGGATATGATGGGGTTAGACTATTCAAGCAATAATAGGCCCAATTTGAACTTTGACAAATATACACAGCATGGAGCCTTTTGAATCTGTCCACGGTAGCTGTGAGATGTAACAGGTACTCTAACTGGATACGCTAGTTCTAGCTCTCTATCGAACCGTAAGTTTTAAAATAAAAAAATCCCACAATCAGATACCATGTATGTCATACGAGGGAACAAATCTCTTTATATTACAGATATGAAGAGTTATACTCCAACAGTCCAGCTATTAATTCCTAAAAAATCTCTGCTAATTATTTCCATACAAGCAATCGGAACATTCTAGCTGCAAGCAAAACCAAGTTCTTCACTTTCTAATATGAAGATTTTTGAAGATGGAAGATTATCAATAAGCAATCAAGAGACTTTTATGAAACTTTTTAGAGCTGTAAGCTTTTTGTTTTAAAATCAAGCTCTTCGAAATTAAAAAGCTTTGTTTGGTAATGCAAGCTTGAAACTTTTATTTTAAACATTCATCTCCAAAACAAAGCGCTACTACTAATTGCTTTGGAAAGAAAAGAGAACCGGCTCCCCCTTTATTGTAGCTTAACTAATTAAATGATCTTACACGCACTATCCTAAAATTCCTAATTCACGTTCACATTGCAGAGACAAACACACCTTTGAGCGCACTTGCGCACACGTATAAATAAATATACATCCGTGCATCTACATGCCCACATGAAAAGGTTACTCGTTTTGCTGGCTTTGACCACCTTCATTTACTAGCATTTATTCATACTTTTCATAAACAGCATATCTATATACATACAATTAGGGGTGGCGATTCATGTCCAGGTTGGGTAGTCACGTCGACCATTTATGACTTGAATTATAACTAAAAGGTACAGGCAATATATTAGAAGGTGGGTGTTAGAACCCTTTTAAGTAACACAATAAATAACTAGGTATAAACAGACCACAATGAAATGCTTGGTATGTTTAGTTGTTAGAAAATGAGAAGTTCCCATCAAATAGAAAACGTGTTCAAAATAAGTATTTTCTGGAAATTCTCTACAGAAAACCTGTTTTGTTTTCCGCCTATTATAACTATGATTTAGAGAACTTGTATCTAGAGTTCTCCGGTTTTCAAACGGTTCCCTAGAAAAAGAAGAGTTGCTTCCTTCTCAAGAAAACTAGAGAAAGAAAATTAAAAAAAAAAAAAAAAAAACTTTCTTGCAACTAAACGCACCCTAAGATAGCCTATGATAGACTATTACACAGACATAAAATAGCAGTATTAGGATTAATTTATTAAATTACAGTGAATACATAAAATAGCAGTACTATGATTAATTTATTAAATTACAGTGAATACATAACTTCTAAGTTGGCGGGTTACTATAACCTCTACCCAAACACGACCTGTTTATTAACGGTGTCAAGAAACTCAACCCTAACTCACACATGCATAACACACAAAACGTGTATAACCCGTTTGTGAACCGTTTAACATGTTTAAGTAAATAGGTCAAGTTGGATGACATGTTTAATACTTGCTCAACCCGAACACGCCCGTTTATTAAACGGGTCAGATGGGTTAACCTGACTCAAACCTATAAAATAAAATGGAGGGAAAAATAAATAATACCGAGTGATGACGGCGGTGAGAAGATGAAATGTTGTTGGTATGACGGAGAATACTGAAACGATATCTTCTCCGGCTGCTATAAAGTTGGTCATATGATGTACTAGTACTCATCCAACCTCAACGTTTATAAATTTTATTTCATTTGAATAGACACTAAATTATTGAGACCTGGCAATGTAGTATCTATTCTTTCTATCTAATAAAAGAAGGTTTTGGACAAGTCGACTATGCACGATGCATTAAAATTTAATTAATATCCTGACGTGTAATTACCTTATTTAGATACAAAGTACAAGAACACAATGCAATCAGTCGGTTTTGTAAATCAAAAACACAAAGTCAACTAAGAGGTTTTTGAATTTTTGTAAAGTAGTAAAACAGCATTCATTGTATACGCTCTCATTGTCAACTGAAGCATTCAATCAATCATTGAATTTTTGTAAAGTATTTTGGGTTTTTGTTTTGTGATCTTCATGAATAGCAAGTCACCTGGCATTTTTTATATTGTTTGCAGCCACATTAGTTAGACATAGTAAAAAGAGAAGGGTGTATATCGGATGCATGAAATCTGGTCATAGTGTGCTTCTTTTGGTGCATCAGATCTTCGTGGACGCAAGAGTAGTTTATATACTGCATTCGATCAACACAAGTTAATACTAATATATAACATAAAGATAGGGCATTGAGTTTCAAGAGAAGATTTCGAAAAATTGTCTGCTGATTTATAGCGCACTTCACATAATGGTCATGTTTGGCAACACCTTTTTGGAAGCGTTTAAGAGCGGTAAGCGACAAGCGACAAGCGTTCCAGTCTTAACGCTTGTTTGGCAACACTGTTGTTAGCGTTTAACAACACCTCAAAAGCTTGCAATCTTAATGCTTCTTAAAGAAGCTTTCCAATATACCGCTAGCGTTTACTTTTAATATTACCAATTTACCCTTAAAAAATAACATTCATTCATAAGTATATGCCCTTTTACGTAATTTTACATTTTATAATTACAACTACAGCTACGTTACCAAACACATTTTTTAAACAAGCAACTAATGCTTACTGCTACTGCTTACTGCTACAGCTTACTGCTTATTGCTACTGCTTACTGCTACCTGTCGCCAAACGTATGNACATTTTATAATTACAACTACAGCTACGTTACCAAACACATTTTTTAAACAAGCAACTAATGCTTACTGCTACTGCTTACTGCTACAGCTTACTGCTTATTGCTACTGCTTACTGCTACCTGTCGCCAAACATAGCCAATGTATGTAAAGCTTTTTTTTTTTTTTTTTTTTTTTTTTTTTTTTTAATATAATTCTAATAGAGTTACCAATGTTGACAGGTTAGTTAACGAGTCAAGATGGGTTAGGGGTGTCGTAGTTGGTGACCCCTCGGGAATGGAACGAGATTAGTGTAGCAATGAAAGTACTTGGCATAATGCATGTAACGCTATATGTATGTATGCAAGCAGAAACTGATTAACATGACTTTAATATAATGTCAGGTTGCAACCTTTTTTAAACATAACAGGTTGCAACTGATTTTTTTAAACATAACAGGTTGCAACTGATTAACACAGTTTTTAGGTTGCAACGGATTAGCATGTACTTTAATACTATAGTCTAACATGTACTAACTCAAATACACAATTTTCAGGTTGCAACTGATTAACACAACTTTAATATAATGTCATGTAAAACTTCAGGTTTCCTTTTTTATTTACTTAGTAATTTTAGTCCTTTGCAGCCATGAGGCATAAAGGCATTGTAGACACGAGAGCAACTAAAGAACATTTTCTGGCAATTGTTGGTGCTGTAAATAGTTGGGGATCCCGAAGGAGAACTTTGAAGTTATTTGTAATAGTTAACTTTGGTATAACATTCTGTACTCATTCCTCTAAATCGTTTGTATATACTCTTTAGTAATGTGTCGTTTGTATATACTCTTTAGTAATGTGTTCTGTAGGACCTTAGATCTGTCAACTTTATCACTAATACAAGCACAATATGTAGTAAAAATGGTGACTTGATAATATATATGTGGCGTTGAATATAAAGAGAAAGAGATGAAATATGAGAGCTTTTATTATAGCAAAACACACACATACACACTCAAGCACACCTTACAAATGAGGNATAATAAAATCACCTTTGTTTATACAAATTATGTCAAAAACGTCATTTGCATTATTCGGTCTCTTCTAGTTTTGATAATCACAAAATACAAACACACTGTAGGACCTTAGATCTATCAACTTTATCACACTTATATGGATGAGATATGGTGACTTGATGAATATATGTATGTGTTTTAGAGAGAGAAAGTAGAAGGAAACTAGAGAGTATATTTCATATAAAACACACACTTACACACTCAAGCACCCCTTACAAATGAGGCTTTAGGTGGCTTATATACTTAGAGAGAAAGGCCTCATGGGCTTTCTAATGGACTTGGGCTTGGTGGACTTATATTACATAAAAAGGCTTATAACCATAACTTCTAACATATTAGCTTACTAAGTCCACAAGCCCAATTGACTAATCTATCACACGTTTACGACACTTTACAAAGTTCTAACTATGAGAATGACCATCACTTTTCTATATAATTATTTAATGCTAACAATCTCCCCCTAAGGGGTGGTCATTCGAATGAAGCTCCACGTGATTAGGTCTTCCATCTTCTTTGTCTTTGAACTTTGTGTGTCGTTGTAGAATAGTCTTTAGTCATTGTTCCTTCATGCTTCGTGATCTTTGATAAATGACTTTTCTTTGTTCTTTGTTGTTGTGGTGGATTCATCTGCCGTTTGTCACATCTTTGTCTTTGGAGGTTAGACGCCTTTCCAACATGCTCATATGTCTTTAGTCTTTGTCATACACATTCGTTGTTCCCGTTCTTTCACTTTGATCTTTGTCACTTTACTTTGTAGATTCTTCTTTTTGGAGTAGAATCTTTCTTTGACTGTTGCTATCCTTTGATCTTTGTGAGAACTTTCCTTTGACTTTGTGATGTATGTATGAGCATGTGGAATCTAGTGTGGTGGTTGTACCTGCATAAAATTAGTTAGTAATAAAACAACCGGTACTTACAGGTTCGGAATTAGAGATCGTCAACAGCATAGTGTGAAGACTCCTTCTAACCCTTACCAAGGCCGTTCCTAATCGGATACCCCCAAAAGGGCTTACACTGACGTACCGAAGTACACCAACGATTAGGTGAGTCGCTGGAGATCACCCCACGACTGTAGACCGTTTTGAACCACCGCGAACACTAAGCGTAACCCAAAAGGAATTACCGAAGTTACCTGCTGTCAGGGCTGTTTGATGTTGACCCTGGCAGGATTTCCGTTCAATCATTGAGAAATACCTAAGTAAATCCTCTAATAAACGTTCTTGGCAGGTTGCTAAGATCTGCGTAGGACTCGATAATTTACAACTGATGTCCATTGATGTAGAATCACCAGTGTAGAAATATTATGTGTTCCTATGAGATCTTTTGATGAATCTTGGGGCTCTAGACTCAATAAGTGCACATTTAGTCGTTAGAGGCATGGAGCAGAGGGCCTCCTTTTCAATATCAACATATCTCGGAGTGAGAGGTCGATAGATTATGCAAGGTTCTCCGTGAGAATGAAACAAGTACCTTTTGAGAGATACCCGAGTGGCTAGAAGGTTTAAGTGCAGTGCGTCACTGGGTCCATGACGTCTTGTCTTCAATACCGGTGTCACCCTGGTAACAACCAGTAGCATATGAGTTGAACCCGGTGTCTACCCTAAGGTTGAACATATGGAGGGCTATTTATTTTCACCCTTTTTCATTACTTTTCTTTTTAATTCTTCAACCCCTTCTTTCTCCTTTCATTCTTTACTCCCTTTTTCAAATCATACCTAAGTACTTCTAATTCTAATCTATAGGGATTGTCCTTGGGTAGATCTCTCTGGTTCTGGCGGATCATAGGACAGTTTTTCCTAACCTTAGTCACCTTATATCTTCATGACTATCCTATTGTTGCCAATGAACCAAACATTTGAAAATCTTTTCAAAGTGTTTATGATAATGAAACATTTTTGTTAACACTTTGAGAGTTTTGATTTCTTTTGAAGGACTCCCCCTTCACATGTGCTCATGCAATTTTTAAGAAATTTGCACATGCGGGAGGAGTTTGCACTTTATGAATTGATCCACTCTTAATAGACACATACCCGAGGGACACGTTTACGTTGCTTAGTTAAAGGGATCCATTATCAGCTTTCAGGTGATAACTATCCCTAATAACTAACTTGAAGTTGTTAAATTTCCTTAGAAAGGAAGTTAGACCCGTCAAAGTATACATCTAAGAAGAGTTTCTCGAAATGGTACTTTCTACTCGGATAAATCCTTTCGAATACTAACT
>LBNU01017029.1:62296-75043 GCA_014162995.1 Artemisia annua | reverse complement strand
ACTTCCTCCATACCATCAACATCATCCATCAATGACTATATCAACTCTCATCAATCACCTCCACCGAGGGTACCACCACCACCACCTACCATTGAAGATGCATCTCTTGGCATCACCCTTTCACTATCACCCATCACACCTCTTGATGCAAACCTCCAATCACCACCAATCAACCCACCAAATTTCAATCTCATACCATGGAGCTTACTTGAAGCCCATGGTGACATCATTTACTTTCAAAATACATGACTTAACTTCTGAAAATGGCAGGATCCCGTGTCTACTGAACCAAATACTGGAACAGATGTTCCACCTGCTAATTCACCTAAGCCAACAACTAATACACCATCTTTCAATATTCAGATATATACATCAAAAGTCGCTAAAGAAATAAATACTAATATGACACAATCCAAAAAAACAACAAAAATGAGGATGTACTAATAAGAAAAAGGGGACACAATGACTTATCTAGGCCAGTATCTTAGTACTTATCTCGAGATGTTGAGTGATCATTTTGGACGGTTAATTAAGTACCAAGTGAATCTTAATACACTTCAAAAAAATAATAATAAACACATGATATAGCCTAATTAATGCCTCTCTAAAGTAAACAGTGAGCTCAAGTTCCTGTATTCGGCTTTCATTTGTGGGGTTCTAATACGCGGTTTTTAAATGATAAAATATCTTATATACTGAAACAATATGAAAACAGAAGGAGCAAAAGAAAGAATCATGCCAATCTCGAAAGGACTTTGAGCATAAAGAATGGCTGAGAAGAAAAAGAGATGGTTAGAGAAAGCCCTTGCGGCATGAACAACCATTATTTCTGAACTCGAGATAAAGAACCGTAAGAAGAAAGAAGAGCAACAAAGACGGAACGAAGAGTGTGTTGCAATAGCTTAAGTTTTTGCTCTGCAAGTCCTAATTGGTAAACAATCACACACATGTGTTCTAAATGGAGATATTGGTTGTGTTTCTGATGGATGTGAAGGATCTGTAAAGCAGTGGAATGGACACGGGTTGAGTGATGACAGGTATGTTCAGGGCTTTAGGCACTGCTCAGAGGTTGAATGTTTACTTAAGTGTTACGTGTGATCTGATGATGGCTTATTTTGTTTGTAATCACAGAAAACCTGGTGAATCATTCTCTAAAATGTTGTGTTCGAGTGTTTTAGGGCGCTATAAGTTTTACAACCTACACCATCTATCTCAAAAATACTATCTCACATATGTCTCCAACGAACCTTGAACCCACAACCTCGTAGTTGATGGAGCACTCACATACCGATGGGCTAACAAAGGACTGATAGGAAAAGGTAACATTTTGATTTCTGGATGCAATTTCACTAAATTTGAGAGTTTCAAGAACATGTGTGAAGCTACAGTTGGAGTTGTGAACAATAACTTTTAGGATTGGGTGCATAATCAACTGTGTACATCTCATAAATTTATGAACAAACCACTGATCACATAAAAAAAGAATAGACTGACCAAGTGATTTGACAGTTGCATGAACAGTGTAACCACGAGCCTGCAAAAGCTTAGCAATCCAAGAAGCTATGAAACCAATAGCTCCTGTACCACAAACCACATTCCCTTCATTGATCATTTGTAGCTGAAAATGTTAATATAACAGTTAAAACTTATAAGACTCCAGATTAGTGTCTCAAAATGTAACTTTGCTGTCATACCATATCTATTTGACGTCAATCCTTAGTATCTTTGCTTCTGTCGTGAACCTCACTCAGCTCGCTGACACAAATTTAAACTGTAGTATTGTCATCAGATTTTGGGATAACAAAAGTCGGGATATCAAAAGCCGTCATCTCAAACATGATTTAAAGCTAGAGTTTGTACATAAACATACTGTCCTTTTTTAGATGGCTGACTAACTGAATGGCTACAAAAGAAACTTCTTTGAGAATCGGATTATTTTATGAACAATAAGCTTATAAATGTAAACCACTTAACTGATATTGGTGTAATTGGCATTGATTTTGCCTCATCTTTAAAGCCGGTAATTCAATTGCTACAATCAACACTAAAACTGCCTAAGCATGTATCGTAATCTCTCATGCTATCTAAAACCGCAACTGTTACATCAGCCTTCTTGTTTCTGTGTGCTTCTATAAGTTTTTGATAATCCATCTTGTAAAAATGGGGACCTAGGAGGACCAGAAATTCGGCTACTGGATGTTGTTTTAATACCCATAAACATCTTCTCATAGCATCTGTAGTTCCCTGCAGTCCAAAAGTCACAAGAAATCAACCACCGAGTTTATGCACATATCTCTGTATGCATGGGCAGAAAACTTTAGTACGGAGTAGCATTTTAAAGAGAAAAAAAGTCGAAAAATAAAATGTTAATATAATGTTTCCCCAATCTGTCTTGGTAATATATACCCTGGTTGGAATTCATAAATCTGTCACTGTCTTCGATTGAGATGTCAACAATTTGAATCGTCCCCTGTACACCTTGACTTTTAAATAATAGCATTTTGGATATTGGTCAGCCCTGAATACTATCAAGTACCTTAGTCCTTACGTCTAGACTAATAAAAGTGTTTTTATAAACATGATTAAGGGAATCGCAAATTATTTTTTTTAAATTCTCAAGAAAATTAAAATAAAGGCAGTACAGATTATTAAGCAGAACTTACAGCATATAAAGCAATAAATTTGGAGTTGTTTCGCAAAATTTCAAGAACGGTCATGTAAGTCTCCCACAAGAATTTAAACCATGGGGTCACAAGCTCCCTATCCAAATGGTGTTTTCCTTTTTCGTCACTAACATAGCTCAACATCAAGTCTTCTGGTTGTTTATCAGCTTCAAGGTCATCCACATCCAAGGCATCTTCTAAAGCTTGTGCCTGGATGCGGGCCAACTCGGCCTTCTTGGTTGAAAGATCCGTGAAGTGCTTAATAACTTCTTCCAACAAAGTGACATTAACTTGCTATCAAATTATGCGGTACTGGATTAGACCATCTTAGGAAAATCTGCCCCTCCTCTTTTCAACACAAAGTTCAATGTACTTAAACATAATCTTTTAGTGAGTTTTCTGCCATGCCCTATACCTCTTTGAGGTAAAAAGATCATGAAGAACTTGAAGTGCATCTTGTTTCTACCCAACGTTTATCAGTTCGGAAATCATGCATCAGCTAAGGTGAGTTTCACTTAGACTTCTATAATGAAACTAAGCATGAAATATATGCATGTTTCTGAAAGATATAAAAAATAACTCAACTTCATGTAAATGTAACTATTTTTCGATCAGAAATTTGTTGATGAAACAAAAAACATGTAAACCAACGAAGACAATTACATCAAATGTTTCAGCATACTACAAAACCTTTATAAACTATTAATATTAACATTAAACTACATAAACTATGAACTTAAGATAGCATACCTTATCGAGAGTATCAGGAGGAATATCCATTAATTTTTTCTTCCGTTTTATGGAAGCACACTGAGGTGGCGACTCTTCAACCAACTGCACATGTGTTCTAACTGGTTCTATCACAGGATACAAAGTTTAATTAATAGTCGTATCTTTAACAAAACAAAGGAGATACAAACCTGTAAAAAAAAATCCGTCTTCGTGTACGCTAATCTTGCATATAATCTAGGTAAACCAACATCACCTAATTCAGTGTCACTTGAATAAGAAGACGAATCAGAAGGAGATACAAACCTGGAAAAAAAAACATGCATATGCATACACAAAATCATCAAAATAACATATTTTCATTAGGGTTATGAGAAAAGAAGACATACATTTTTTTCAATAATATTAGGGTTTTGTGAGGCTACGAATGAAGTTTTCAGAAGAAGAGACTAATAACGTTAGGGTTTTGTGATGATACGAATGAATGAGGCTGTGAAGATGAATTTACCATATAACGTATTATAAAAACAATATAGATTTAAGTGGTATTCTTTTAGAGCATGACATATTTGATTTTCACTGTATAACATAACTTCTTGCTTGTTCCATTGGTTGAGGTGTTTATTACTAAATCAATGGACCCAAGTTCAAATCTTGCAGTGGACATATTTTTATAAAAGATCTATAGATTTAAGTGGTATTCTTTAAGAGCATGACATATTTGATTTTCACTGTATAACATAACTTCTTGCTTGTTCCATTGGTTGAGGTGTTTATTACTAAATCAATAGACCCAAGTTCAAATCTTGCGATGGACATATTTTTTATAAAAGATCCGGAACTAATGATGAATAAAAAAACGAAATTAATTAAAAAAAAACAAAAATTAATTTCAAAATAATTAAAAAAATTATAAAATAAATTATAAAAATTGCTTACATGGACAGAATGTGATGACATGGCTGATAATGAATTACATGGCAATGACTGGGCAATAAGGTAGCATTACGCATGTAACGCCTCCTGTTATATATAATATAAACACACACACACACACACACACACACACACACACACACACACATATATATATATATATATATATATATATATATATATATATATATATATATATATATATATATATATATATATATATATATATATATATATATATATATATATATATATATATATATATATATATATATATATATGTTGCTTGTCCACTAAATATTTTTTGCAAGAAATCCATATCTCGATTCCTTTATGACCTCAAAACGAGGGGTAGTATACATCAAGGGGGAGCTCCAAGTAAATCGGGATAACCTTTTTGATGCTAACAAAAAGGGGGAGAATTGATATAAACTCACTATAATACTTGTGTATATAGTAATTTTCATTTAATGAGTTAAGATTTTGTAATCATCAAAAAGGGGGAGATTGTTGACATAAATAATGCATAAAAACGTTATTTATATTTTTCGATATCTCTACGTTTTGACGATCACAAAATGTAAAATCATTAAACATAAGATTACTACGTAAACAAGTATTAAGCTAGTTTATATCATTATATCCAACGTAATCACTTAATGTATGAATAAACAAGTGCTTAACACATCTCATGATCAAAGGGGTATTTAATTAATTACTACAAAGTTTATTTAATAATATAAACATATTATATATTTTTGAAAAACACTTTTGGTAATAAAGAAAAATGTTTTAATCATACTAAATATATGAATTCAAATTTTTAACCAAAATCAGTTAGTTTTTCACCAAATAAACTTTTCCCACTAAAAGACAAGTTTTCTGGCCGTTACAGCTGGGCGGCCCCCTTAATTATAAGGGGCGGTCCCCTTAATTTTAAGGGGGCTGGCCACTAATTAAGGGGACCGGCCACGCTCCACTGTCAGAAACTATCAGAATTTTCTCTTATAAATACCACCTTAAATCTGGTATTTTTCTCACCTTTTGCACGAAAATTTTCAGATTCAAATCTCTCTAAACATCTTCTAAAACTCTTTGATCACTAGATTATTAATTCTTGTTTCAAGTGATTCAATCCATCCTCATCCACACTCATCCAAAGTGCAAAAGAAGAATACTCCTTCAACAACTTAGTTCAAGAAGTATTGTATAGTAGTTGTGTATATTGTGTATATTATTTGTAAAGTTGTGTTGTGCTTGTAATAAGTAGTTTAGGAGAAGTAGAAGTTGTGTAGGGAGAAGAAGTAGTGTAGTAGTGAAGTGGTGTGAAGTAGTGACAAAAGTGTGGTGTGTCTAAGTTGTGTAGAAGTTGTGAAGAGTCGTGAGATTGGTTCTAGCTAGGATTAGAACCTGACATCTAGCTTTGTGTCGTTAAGCCGGTGTAAGCGAAAGTTGTGTAAGGTTTCTCCGCCACAAGGGAGTTTGTTGACATAGTGAAGAAAACTCTCAAGTAGGTGACTCGGGGAGTGGAGTAGGAACAAGGAAGGTGACCTTGTAGCCGAACCACTATAAATCCTTGTGTTGTGGTTTGATCTTTCTAACTCTTTACTTTCATTACTTATTTACTTATACTATATTTGCTTAGTTAGTTAGTAACTATATAATTGTTCATATAGTGCAAGTATTGAATTCACATAAACTAGAATCGAAGTTTTTAAAACGAAATTGTTTTCATAAATTTTAAAACGGACGTAAAACTATTCAGTCCTCCCTTCTAGTTTTCCACAAAAGCATATTTTTAAGCATAGAGTTTAAAATCAATTTTAAGGGTTTGGAGAAACGACATGTTTTAGAAAACATTTAAATGAACTCCCGCTCAAGCATATGTACATATCCGTGTCATTGTTGAATGACA
The DNA here is from genome assembly GCA_014162995.1 of Artemisia annua. Taxonomy (NCBI): domain Eukaryota; kingdom Viridiplantae; phylum Streptophyta; class Magnoliopsida; order Asterales; family Asteraceae; genus Artemisia; species Artemisia annua. The sequence goes on along the minus strand of LBNU01017029.1, from coordinate 68,800 downwards.
TTTCTAGAAACGTACATAATATCGATTATACGAGAGGCATGTCGTGAGAAGAATATTTTTGGATTTTTGTTTTATATTGTTTTTGTCTTTTTGAAAATTTTCTATTTTTGTATTTTGTTTTTGTTGGTTTTTCGAATTTTGTATTTTGTTTTTGTTTTTATAAAAGAAATGGAAAATCAAAAATAGAAGATTGAAAGAATGATTTTGCAAAATTAAGAGAATTAGAACCCTCTGATGAACTGGGTTCTGAGATAGTTGAAGCACCTGCAACCAAAGACGAAGAGGTTTCACAAATAACAGTGTTAGAAGTACATGTTTCCTCACATTAAGGGTGTTCGCTATCAACGGTTGTAGTGGTTTCTACTTCCTTATCCTGATGATTTACACTATTACTTGTCTTGGTGCAACTATCAAAAATCTTTCCTGTGGGAATCCATCTAAGACCAACTGTTTTAAAAACTTTTCCTGTAGGAATCCACCTAAGGTAAGATCTAGGCGTAGTTTTCTTATCAGATGCAGCGGAAGTCTCAGTTTTTGAAAAACTACATCCTGTAGATGTCCACCTATTAGGTTTCTTATCTTTTTTCTTGTTCTCAACGGGGGTTGTCTTAGTGGATTGTGCCTTGACACTTGATTTTCCTTTCTTGAGAAATTGTGCAATACATGCATCATGATTAGCTGAAAAGACACATTTTTTACATGTAGGACAGACAAATTCAACATTTTCGTTTAAAACAACACTTTAACTTTGTCACTACAGTCATTTGGAAATTGCTTTTTGTTCGAAAAAGAGTTAAAATTTCTAGTATTGTTTTCTACGTGCATAGCATTTTCTTTTTCGCAACTACTCTTAGATGTAGGCCAATCCCTAGTCTTTTGTTGATTGTTCCTAGGTAATGGTTTACTACTACTAGCAGTGCTTTGGAATCTTGTAGAATTCATCACACTAGGTTTTGTACCTAAAATTCCTTCTTTTCGAATTTGTGCCTTTTTCCTAGCTTCTTCTAGATGTTGATTGTGGACCATATCGTTAGAACCAACAGATTCCTTAACGGTTTTTGGGGTCACATTCGGCGTACTATTCCTAGAAGGGCCAGAAGTAAGCACATTTATGTTTCGTTCAACAACATTTGCATTTTCAACAATCTTTTCAATTTCTTTTTGCTTGGGCAAGGGTTGTGGAGTGACTAGTTTTGTCAAATCCTTTTTCTCATCGACTTTTGGAGCAAACCGGGAAATTGACATTTTTGGTTTTTCAACCGTTTTTGAAGCATTTGGTTTCTCCGAAGTCGATGGTTTTGCAAACTTAGTATCCACACCCTTCCCTTTTAAACTTTCTAGCTGAGCCCTCAAAAGATCATTTTGGTCTTTCATGTTCTTGAAGGCACGCTCATACGACAATTTGTCATACTTGCATTCTTCGCTTTTCAGATCAAGTTGTTTAAAATATGACACGTTTTCTTTTTCAAGTTTAATAAGAGCATTTTCATATTTTGAAACAATTGCGGAGGTTTCAGCTCGGAGTCTTTCATCGTCTTCAACAGAATAAGTTTGTTAAAAATGATAGACATAATATCAGTAGACATAACTGCTTCGAAGAGAGAATCATTTATCTTTTCCAAAACCTTCATGTTTTCACGAGTTTCATTAGCTTCCTTTACTAGGGATTTGTGGTCCTTGACAAAGTCGGCCGTTTCTTTTATGAAAGCTTGTTCAAAATGGATTACCCTCGCACTGATGTTATACAGTGGGATAGTAATTTCGTTTTCAAACACCTTTTTCTGTTCGTTATGAAAACTTGAGTGCCAGTTGTTAATACTGATTGTAGTTTTAGACTTAACAATCTGTTGAAGTGTTTCAATTCTCTTTTTGACATCATCAAGAATGTCTCTAGCCTCACTTGTATTAAAAGGGTTGTTAGAGGACATATTTCTATGTTTGAAAGAGATTTGGAAACAACTACGGGTTTAGAAATTTCTGGGCTTTTGGAAAAAGGTTTGGAAAGCTCATAAGCTTGTTTTTGTGGAACGAAAGTAATGCCAGAAAGTTTGTTCAATTTGTAGTAATCAATAGGTTTCAAATCAGGATTCTTTCGTTTCATTTTGGTAAAGCTCTCTTCGACCAGTTCTATCGTTTCCACAGAATCACGGGTAATGATAGGTCATGCTTAGCAAGCAAAACATTTCCATTATACAAAGTATTCTGTGCTTCCTGAGCTTTCTTGAGATTACAAGGAGTTTTGTTACCTAGAGCCATTTTGTTTTTTGTATGGTAAATCGGATCAGTTTGATTAGTAATCATGTGAATAGTTTGACTCGAATGACCCGTTTTAACCAACAAATTTTCTAATTTTTCTATCATATGTTGTGACTCTATGATATCTTCCAAAAGTATCTTCTTTCTTTGCAAAGTCCTTTTTCAACTCATCCCTTTCTTTTTCAAGATTGGTATAAGCTGATTTTTGTTTTGAAAGTTGGTTTTGCAAATCAGAAATTTCCGCGTTTAAGGATTTTATTTTCATGTGTGAATTAACATCAAGTGTATCAAACTTGATTTGCAAACGTTTTTCCCTTGGAACGGAATTTTGAAGACTAGTTTCTAATTCGGACAGTCTTTCGGTATGAAATTCAAAAGCTTTAGCGTTTTCCTTGTAACTCTCAAGCTTAGTGGTCAATTTTGCATTCGCGGCCTTAACATCGCGATTGACCTTTTTTACATTCTCAATTTCAATACTACAATTTTGCATTAAGGATTCAAATAAAGCACGAGTTTCCTCATCATTCTCAGCATGCTGGGAAACTAAGCCTCCACTATGATTCATATCGGGAGTTGTCGAAGTAATATTACTACAACTTGGCGTGTCCAGGTATGTATCATACGTGGTTGCTGGAGTCTGAGAATGCTATTCCTCATGAGGAGACATATCAAATATATCATTATTGATGCAAGTATAGTTTAATGGTACCTCAGATACTACATTGGTATCATAGACAGGAGGTGCATCAGAATCTATGTCGTACTTAGCCTCCTGAAGATTTGCCATGAAGATGCAGTTCGCGTCGATATCCTCTCTATCTTCCATATCATCCATAAGAGCCATGTAATCATTTTCCTCAGCAGTCAATTGGAATCCTGCCTCTTCCTTTTGCGCCAGCATTAATGCTTTCTGCAGATACGCTGTATCTTTCTTTTTCGGCTTAGTAGGACAGTTCCTTGCCATATGACCGACACCTTGACAGTTGAAACACTTAACCAAATTTCCTTGATTCACATTCACATTTCCATAATTCCCACTAACTGGTGCTGCAACATTTCCAACCTGATTACCCACTGCCTGATTACCAACATTCTGACCCTTCTGATTTCCTGCATACTGACCCATCTGATTCCCTGCATACTGACCCATCTGATGCTGCATATTCTGATTACCCATGTGAACTTCAGTAGCATATCCTTGCTGATTCCCAAAAACTCCAACCATTTGGCCTCCGTTACCCATGTTAAAACTTGGCTGAGCAATCTGCCTGTTGCGAGTGTTCGATGAAATCCTATGGTTGTTGTTAGTTGGTGTAGAATAGCGTCCTTGGAATGCCTTTGTCAAAAAAGCAAATGCTTGTGTCAAATTTGCAGTAGCTTCATCATTGTCAGTGAATTCTGGTTCTTGTTGTTGTGGAATGACTTGTTGTTGTTGTGGGTAGACTTGTTGTTGGTAGATAGGTGTTGGTTGTTGAATGTATGGTAGCTGCATGTTGTTGTGAGTGGAAGATGATGATGGTTGATGTGGTGTGATCACTGGTAGAGGTGTTAGTGTATTAGCAATTAATGCGAGAGGATCATGATTCTTTGCCAATCGTTCTTTCCTTACTTCATTAGCCTTAGCTTGGTNTAGGTGTTGGTTGTTGAATGTATGGTAGCTGCATGTTGTTGTGAGTGGAAGATGATGATGGTTGATGTGGTGTGATCACTGGTAGAGGTGTTAGTGTATTAGCAATTAATGCGAGAGGATCATGATTCTTTGCCAATCGTTCTTTCCTTACTTCATTAGCCTTAGCTTGGTTTTGTTTCAAAAAATCGTAGAGTTGATCATAATTCACCCGATGAAGATTCTTAGTTTGGTTGACAATTGTGACATATCGTCCCCATTCTTCTGGTAGATTGTTGATGAATTTGATGTTTGTCACAATTGGTTTTAGTGTCAACTTGTTGCGAATCAACTCATTCATTAAGGTGCAGAACCTGGTGTAGTATGATTCAATCTGTTCACCTGCTGTGGATTTGAAGTTCTCCCATTCGGTTAGAAGCTTGTTCTCAACATCTTGTTGCCCAATTTTCTGTTCCATGACAAAGTCTTCAAACTCGTTCCTACATATCATAAGCAGTTTCACAGCTGTCGACCGCAGCAAAGATCCCTCGCGGTAGTCCGAGTTGTATTAGATGCATTGCCATATCATCCGCGGCGATCCGCTTCTTGTCTTCATCTGTGTACTCGGTTTCTGTTTGTTCATGAAAGGATGGGAGAGTAGGAGGTGTTGCATTTGGATTACCTTCATCTTGAACTTGTCTTGGTTTAAATGGACCCTCTTTAATGGATTTGATCATTAGGTTACCATCAGGCTTTGTTTTGATGTAATGAAGCATGCAGCTTGTCCATGGAAGATATCCACCTTTTTCAAGCATAGGAGGTCGGTTTTCGGGCATGAATATCTTGTTGAGTTGCCATTGATAAAGTGATGATTGATAAAGTAGATCTTGGATCGCCACAACGAAATAGGAGTTGAGTTTGGTGAAGGTTACTTTCCTTGGTCAACGAACTTTCAATCCACTAGCAATTTTCGAAACTTTTGTGTTCTAGAAAGATGGAACAATTGTGTTCTCGAAAGTAGGTACAAATGTGTTCTCGAAAAATTTTGACAAACTTTCTAGATCACACAATTTTGAGTGTATCCCACGAGTCAAAGTGTTTTCTCACTTATACAAGCAAGGGAAACACCAAGAAAGCAACGGTAGCACTTAAGGATCAACGAGGTGTGTTCTCGAAAGTTGGTACAAATGTGTTCTCGAAAATTTCACTGAGATCTCGATAAAATTCTGTAATCTCGAAAATTTTGAGTGATCTCGAAAATTTTTTTGTGATCTCGAAAATTTTAAGTGATCTCGAAAATTTTGAGTGATCTCGAAAATTTCACTGTGTTCTCAAAAATTAGACCAAACTTTCTAAATTATACAATTTAGAGAGTATACCACGAGTCGAAGTGTTTTCTCACTTTGACAAGCAAGGGAAACACCGAGTAAGCAACGGTAACACTTCTGGAGCAACGAGGTGTGATCTCGAAAGTTTAGGGTCTTGTGTTCTCGAAAATTTCAGTGATCTCGAAAACAAGTACAATGTGATCTCGAAAGTTTTGCAGATTTTAGATTTTGCTTAAAGCACACCCAAATGAAGTTTGTATTCCAAGATTCTTGTACTAATAGGCTTAAAAACACCAAAACTTGAAGAAAGTTGCAAACTTGATGATTTTTATGAAAGTTTTTTGTGTTCTAGAAAACAAGTACACAAACCAAATTCGAATTTTTTAAGCTTGAAACTTTCAAAAAGATTGAAACTTTCTTGTTGGGAAAGGTTTATAACACTAGTTTGTAAACAAAAGAGTGTTAAAAACACAAAGAAAACAAGAAAAGTAATAATTTTTTTTGAAAAATAACGTGATATATGGCTTAAAAAACACTAAACAAACAAATTCTCAACCCTCCTAAATCATTGTTTGGCTCTTGATACCACTGGTAGGACCTTAGATCTATCAACTTTATCACACTTATATGGATGAGATATGGTGACTTGATGAATATATGTATGTGTTTTAGAGAGAGAAAGTAGAAGGAAACTAGAGAGTATATTTCATATAAAACACACACTTACACACTCAAGCACCCCTTACAAATGAGGCTTTAGGTGGCTTATATACTTAGAGAGAAAGGCCTCATGGACTTTCTAATGGACTTGGGCTTGGTGGACTTATATTACATAAAATGGCTTATAACCATAACTTCTAACATATTAGCTTACTAAGTCCACAAGCCCAATTGACTAATCTATCTTATGACGTGGGATTGCGACCACGCAATAGGTTTTACTTCTCAAGGGATCTTGAGAAGCTTGCAATCCCACCAGGCAGTGTACCTGGTTGGTGTAGTATAGCGTAGTGGTAAGTACGGGGGATTGATCGTTCTCTCACAGGGAATAGTGTTCGTTAGGATAGAAAAACTACTCTAAAAGGTCTAAAGATGAAGGAAGATTATTTTGTATTTTTGTATTTTATGGAAAGCAAGTAAAATCTCGGGTTTTGGAGGAATGGGCGGAATTAGTTGCTAGTCAACTAACCCAAAAACTACAATTGCAATAAAAATAAAATAACTAAACTATTGTGGTTGTGAAAACTTATATGGAGACAAATGTGTTTACTTAGACTTCCTTACTCCCTAACTATCTTTTACCGGTTAATTGGT
>LBNU01017029.1:50196-61896 GCA_014162995.1 Artemisia annua | reverse complement strand
ATTAAGACCAAAGTCTCACTTCTAAATGTTGTAAAAAAATTTAAATTTGCGCTAAAATTGCCCTAACATATATTTCTCTCCGTTTTATTACAAATTTACTATCAAACAAACAAAAATCAAGCGCAATTGTATTCTCTAAGGTGCTTTCATTTACCCCCCTTACACTTAAACCGAACATTGTCCCCAATGTTCAAATAGAAGATGTAAAAGTAAATAAAATGAAAGAATGAAATCAAATACTCCCCTGATTCGTTTGATGTAGATAGTGAGGTAGCACGGTTAGATCTTCTTCCAAGAAAGATGAATGCTCAAAGCTTCCCTTCCGAAATATAAATCATCTTCTTGTCCAAAATAACCTGTTAACCTGAAAAAAAGATAAAGGCCAACCTCACATAAAATCGGTGGTATAATCTATAATAGGATATAATGCTTGTGGAATGAATATTTTTGCAGAATTCCTGGAGATTATAAGTTAGAGAATTGACAAAAACTTTTTATTTCCGGAAGAAAAACAAAACTTTCAAAGATTGCAGAAAATTATTGCCTGACGCCGTCAGGTTGTAATACCTGACGCCGTCAGAAATGATTTGACAGAATTCTCATGTTAAATTTCCGGAAAATTTCTGGAAAAACTAGAGCTTACTTCCTGGAATTCCTGCAAAAATTCGTTATGACTCGATATAAGCATTTGACTCAAACAAATACTAATATGTATGTTAATTTACATTGTTATGATTCATGTTCATTCGTTCTTATAAACCGATTTAGATTTCCCTTACACTTAGCTTTTGCAAAATACCTTTATATGTAGTTAAGACGAAGTTAAAAACAAAATAAAGCATTTTCACAAGTTAGTTTGAATCATGAATCAATAACAAGAAATATCATACCTACGGAAACAAATAAAATCAAATAAGCAAACAAATAAAACACACAAAGCTTGGGTTGCCTCCCAAGAAGCGCTTTTCTTTATTAATGAGTCTTGTAGCTAGACTCAAAGTCACGTGCTCTCATCTAGTGTCACTAATGCTCACGTATCCAAGCGCGAGCCACCTAATTGTCGCCTCATCCTTCTTATAATCATCATTAAGCTCTAAGCATCCGCGGAAGTACCTCTTATTCTTCTCATGGGGGTACTTAAGTCCTTTTCTAATATCGTTCTCACTCAATATATCACAGGGGGGAAACCTATTACATTTCTCAATAGAAAAGTTTTTATACCTAGGGTGTGCGCGGGGCATTTGATAAACAAAATCCTCATCCCCATCTGAGAATGTAATTAACCCTTCCATTAGTCTTTCATCTAAGTTGGTCAGTCTTTTGAAGGGCTTCCCAAACACAACTTGGGTAAGGTTACTATCAATAAACTCTCTTAGATCTTCCATAACCATAAAGTCCGTTTGATAGGTAAAGCTCCCCACAAACACATGCAAAGTCTTAGCCCTAGCAATAATATTATCTCCTTGATACTCTAACTCATTTACCATGATTTTATTGTATTCAGCACGTGAAATGATGTTCATTGGCAAAGATGAATTAAGGTAGGCGTCAAAGCTTCTAAATCCAATTTTGCAAGGGAATTGCATGTTAAACAAACTATCTTTCTCAATCTTTGTTCTAGGGTCAACATAATCTAGAGGGTTAGCTCTTTCATCCCCTTCAGGGTCATCTACTACTTCCCCATTCCCTAGGTCTTCATCGGAATACGACGAATAGTAAAAAGGACCATTTTCATGGTGGGTGTCATGGTCAGATTCGTCCATATCGGAATGGTTGTCAAAGTGATGATCAGGTGATAGGTTTGGTAGGTTTTCGTTTTCAACAACAGGGGGCAGGTTGGGTAATTGAAAATTCCTACGGTGGAAAACACGAATAACAGGGATCAAACGATCAATATTACTCATGAAGAAGTATTACGAACAAAGGCACAAAGAAAAAGATAGACTAAAGAAATCCTAGAAAAATAAAATAAAAATCTCACTAGAAAGGAATCTAGTGAGTAGACCTAATAAAAAAAATTCTACCTAAACAATAACTATTCCCCGGCAGCGGCGCCAAAAACTTGATGATGTGGGATTGCGACCACGCAACAGGTTTTACCTCTCAAGGGATCTTGAGAAGCTTGCAATCCCACTAGGCAGTGTACCTGGTCGGTGTAGTATAGTGTAGTGGTAAGTACAGGGGATTGATCGTTCTCTCACAGGGAATAGTGTTCGTTAGGATAGAAAAACTACTCTAAAAGGTCTAAAGGTGAAGGAAGATTACTTTTGTATTTTTGTATTTTATGGAAAGCAAGTAAAATCTCGGGTTTTGGAGGAATGGGCGGAATTAGTTGCTAGTTAACTGACCCAAAAACTACAATTGCAATAAAAATAAAATAACTAAACTATTGTGGTTATGAAAACTAATATGGAGACAAATGTGTTTACTTAGACTTCCTTACTCCCTAACTATCTTTTACCAGTTAATTGGTGTATGTATTATTTGCGTGGATGACGGGTGTATTCCTTAACAATTCATGGGTGGCATACATATCTCCCCAATTCTATGAGCTCTTAGCTCCTCCTACAACTATGAGTACACATAATCATAGGGATTGTAAACAGTGGCTCATGCGTTAAATACTACCTTAATAACCTAGTACGCCTTAGTTACATGTTTCTTAAGACGTTCAAGCATGTTACCATATAGGAGTATTGCCAGTTTTCTTAAGCCTAACATTGATGAAACATTCATCCCAACAAAGTAATAACACACCAATCAACCAATAATTAATAGTTAGGTTTCATTAGATCTAAGCAAACACAAGAAAAATCTAGCCTAACATGTTAATTGAAAGACAAGCATAAGATATAATTAACCAACACATAGACATATTGATTAATTTAAGTGAGGACTTATCTTTAATTGAACATGAAGGTTTCAAGGGTGAAAAACGCTTGAAAATACAGCCAAATTCGTCTTTAGGGTTTTTCCCAAACTTGTACCAAAAGTTCCACACAATGAATGAAAATTAGAAAAATATATATAGATTTTACATTCTGACGGCGTCAGGTTATGGGTTCTGACGCCGCCAGCTCGCCGTCATTAGGGTTCTTGGATGGCCTAGATTTACTTCTGACGCCGTCACTCTTTATTTTGCTCTGGGCCGTCACTCTTTAAGTTAACACCTGACGGCCTACTTTCTCTAACACCTGACGCAGTCAGGTGTAAACATCTTGTTTTCTTCATAGGGCATCTAGTGTAATCTGATTTTACTCCTTTGTCCATGTTGGCTGACGGCGTCACCTTGTGACTCTGACGCCGTCAGGTAGGATTTCCAGCTTCTTTTGAGANACAACATGTAACAACTTGTGTATGTGATCAAAGGACTTATTTTTCATATAAACTTTACATTTTCATGTCACAAAACATTTTTTACAAAAGTATTTTTGTATGATTTAAAGAAATGTTTTATTAAGAAAATGTTTTCAAATTTCAAATTCATAACAGCTATATTTCCCACTCAAAACCGACAGAAAATTTTCTTCAGATAAGTTTTCACCACGTCAAGACAAAAATGGTGTATGTCGGGACGGTCCCTTAAATAGGGTGGCGGTCCCTTATCGATACGGGATCGTCTGGGGTTTAGGGGACCGCGATCTCTCTCCTGTCGTCTATAAATACAGAACTGTTATTTTGCTGAAAACTTTACATCTTGAGTACTGAAACTTTCTGTATTGGAAAATCCTTTCCAAAACACAGTCTTTGATCACATTATCGGGTTCTTAGTTGTTTACAAGTGATCACACTCATCATCCTTCCATAGTGCAAGAGAAGAACATTCGTTGTAGTCAAGAGACGAAGTGTTAAAGAAGAGTCACACTCATTGTTGCGGATTTATCATTACTTTCATTCAATAATTCTTGTATGTAATAGGACTTGAGTGCAAGTCTTATATTGTGTATTGTGTTAGATCGTGTTATCGTGTTGGTATGAGGTGTGAAGCCATGTGGGCTTTGTTAGATTGGTTCTAGCTAGGATTAGGACTCGACATTCCGCTTAGTGTCGTTAAACTTGGTGTAAGCTTGTGTAAGGTTTGTTCCACCATAAGGGAGCATGTTGATATAGTGTTTGTGAAACTCTCGAGTGTGAGACTCGAGGAGTGGAGTAGGGACGAATGAGTGAGCTTCGTGGCCGAACCACTATAAATCCGCGTGTCACAGTTTGATCTTTCCTTGCTTTACTTTTGTTTACTTACTTGTTATTGATTATATTTGGTGTTGTTTTGAGTTCACATAAATATCGAATCGAACATTTTCATAAACTCGACTTATAGAGTAAACTTTCTAAAACTAAATTAAAAATGGTGAAACTATTCAACCCCCCCCCCCACTTCTAGTTTCTACAATTGGTATCAGAGCCAGGTTACTCAAGACTTTTTAAAATATACTGTATTTTAAAACTTGAAACGATCAATGGAATTTGAAAAATATCAAGAAGGGCAATCTATGCAAAGACCACCACTCTTTGAAACCGATAGTTTTATTTATTGGAAAACTCGATTCGAAACGTATGTGAAATCAAAAGATCTTGATCTCTGGCATGTTATTACCATGGGTGACTTTAAACCTATCGAATATAACCCGAAAACTAAACAAAATGAAGTTGTTTCTTATGACAACCAAAGTGATAATCTTAAAAAGAAATTAGCTAAAAATGATGAAGCAAAAATGGTTATTTACAATGCTTTACCTAAAAAGGAATTTCAAAGAATTTTCATGTGTAATACGGCTGATGCGCGTGATGTGTCGTTGCGGTTTAACAGTGTTAATGCCTACTCAAGTTTTACATTTATATTTAATCGACTTATCAATAACACACACACTTAACGAGTTGTGTACCCGGTCAGTTTGTATATAATGGTAAGTAGAGTGTCGATCACTAAGAGTGGAACGATTTATCTAATTAACCTAATCAGTATTTTAATATCCTAAGTTAGTTTTACAGCCTAATCAAACGCAAGGGGGTTCAGCCTGAGAGACTGACACAGATTGGTTGAGTTAAACAGTAAATTAAACTAATGAGCACGAATCAGCAAATAGCATACACGTACACAGATAGACAATAGAAACTATAAGAAGACCTATCCTGATAATTAAGTAGCTTGTCACTTGTTTTATTGCTAGTTTTATATGAAGTGTATGTAATTAAATCTTTCTCGTTGGCTCTAATCAGATCGGCGGGTCCACCCTTAATGATAACTTATGACTATCCTATTCATCCAAACACGTCTGATAAAATAGGCGAGGAAGGGGTATGGCAGCCCAAGAAAAAGCTCAGCTAGACACAGAGGTTATCAAAGCACTAATATAAGTCACCAAAGACATCATCATATAAACTTTAATTGATGGAAAAGCAATTTTAAGAGGTATGTTTGATTTTCTGTAGTCACATACATATGCCCATCTATCCTGATGAATTAAAGTGTACTATTACAATAAAACAAAACTACTTAATGAATTAAATACATGCAGGACCTTCTTACAGCTCTAATATCTTCGTTTGGGGTGTGTCTTGTGTTGCTTCTTCGACTGAACTCGGCTCCTTAGGGTTATGTTGCACACTCAATTCGTCTAGGTCTTAGGGTATTTATAGTTTCTGTCTTAGGGTACGATGCGGCGTATGTAATGAGCTGATGCGGCGCATTTACTTAACTTCGCGTGGGGTCCAAGATTAATATGTTCTGGAATATTCGTACACCGTTTTCAGATGCGGCGTAACTTGAATCTTTATGCGTCGCATGTCCTTCAGTATCTTGGATTGTATCTGGTGAAGTCTTGATAGTGATACATCGTATGTCAGAAGTATAATGCGGTGTATCTGGAGTAGAACAAGCTTGATCTTCTTCGTTGACCAAAGTTTCATAAGCGGCGCATGGTAGAATTCCATGCGGCGCATTCTTCAAAGTCAGGCAATGGTCTTCGAATTCATCTAAGTATGATATTGTGGCGTATCTGTTGAGAGAGATACGACGCATCTTCTGGATTTCAGTAGACTTTTGACATCTTGCTCGTTTTGCTCCATAATTAGTCCAAAATCGCCAAGTTCCTATTACCTGTTTTTACCTGAGAATCACTAAAGTAAACATTAAAGTACCGATTCTCATACATAATAAAGTAAAACAAGTCAAATAAATAGGATAAATGATGATAATAATATGTACTTATTTGAGTTCATCAAATATCCCCCCACTTGAACTTTACTTGTCCCCAAGTAAACCTTAGATTTTACTTATGAAAATGCATCCTAAAAGGTATTAGGATTTATTTTTATAGTTAATGCACGTATTCATCTTATCATAATCACACAACCAAACACTTAACGAGTTAGAAACAAAATAATTTTTCGATATAAAACAATTCTAAATCGTTTAGTTGCTTAGTTGTGACGAATATTCTATCATAAGCTTGACAAGTATACGCATCTCCCCCACTAAATCTAAGGAGTAACAAGTCTAAAGCAGTAAAAAGGGTTTTGAGGCTTAAGGGTTAAACCTAGCTTCGTTCAAACATCTCTTGCATATATTTAATAGATCGCTAGCACGAGTCTTTGACGCTTCAACTAACGGATGGTCAGTAGTGCACTTCTTGGATCGCTGGCGCGTTATTTGCATAACGGATTGTCACCAAGTTACACACTAGATCGCTTGCGCGTTAATCAATTAATCTAATACTCGGATGGTCACTACCTTATTCATACATTTAACATTCTTACTTAGTCATCATCATATCCGGATGCTCGAAAGCTAACAACGAATATAACAACATGGTTGGGTAGGGATAACAGGATATAAATTGGTGTAAAATAAAAAATAAAAAAACAAATAAATTAAAATCCTAAAGTGTGGTTAATTACTTTCCAACCATCCCATGAATAAGACTCATATAATTGAATAACTCACGCTTTTGACTCATGTAACTCACGCTTTTGGTAGACACGAATTATACTCAATAAAATCTTAAACAAAGAATAATCCTTAGTTGGCGTTCCCATAACGGCCAACTCCCATTCAATCCATNCGTTCAAACATCTCCTGCATAAACTTAGTAGATCGCTAGCGCGAGTCTTCGACGCTTCAACTAACGGATGGTCACTAGTGCACTTCTCGGATCGCTGGCGCGTTATTTGCATAACGGATGGTCACCAAGTCACACACTAGATCGCTAGCGCGTTAATCAATTAATCTAATACTCGGATGGTCACTACCTTATTCATACATTTAACATTCTTACTTAGTCATCATCATATCCGGATGCTCGAAAGCTAACAACGAATATAACAACATGGTTGGGTAGGGATAACAGGATATAAATTGGTGTAAAATAAAAAATAAAAAAACAAATAAATTAAAATCCTAAAGTGTGGTTAATTACTTTCCAACCATCCCATGAATAAGACTCATATAATTGAATAACTCACGCTTTTGACTCATGTAACTCACGCTTTTGGTAGACACGAATTATACTCAATAAAATCTTAAACAAAGAATAATCCTTAGTTGGCGTTCCCATAACGGCCAACTCCCATTCAATCCATAAGTATAATACAACAACAAATAGTGGTGATATCTACCACTTAATACAAAACTTTACATAATTTGGTTAAACAAACTTCCAATTTCTTCTCTTTATTTTTCTTTTCTATTTTTTTTATTATGTAAAATTTCACAACTTTTTCTATCACGATTTTTCCGGATAATTTTTCCATACTTTTCATAACTTTCAGAAATAACTATAATAGTGAAAGTAGTAAAGACACAAAAAATAACTAAAAATATATACAATATGTACTTTCACTCCAATTGCATTGTGCAATTTCCCGACCAAACCAAAGATAATGAATTACGTACGCGAACACATGTAATATAAGGAAACACACTTTGCCTAAAGTAACTAACCACGGATTTTTATCTACAGGGTAGGCTAAGGTGTAAGGGTGTAACGAAACATTTTTAACAAAGGTGTAAGAAACGAAAGGAATGGCTCTGAGGGTTTTTCTAGGGGTATCTTACTCTAAAAGTGAGAGTAAACAAGAGGGTTTATACGGGGGTTAACTAACCAATGTAGTTAGTTAATATCACATAACATAAAAAGGCTTTTTGGGTGTAATCCTAGAAATTTACCGAGTTAGACAAGTCACTCCAATTATATCGATAATACTCATTATGGTGGTCTCGAATAGTATACAAGCCAAGTTCTAAAGTTTACAAGTCACCGGACTAAAGTTTTGCTTTTTGGAAGAAATAAGGTTATGTGTGCGGTTATGTAATTTAGACTTAAACAAAAACATGCTAAATTTTTTTTAAATTCTGATATATTAAGCGTATTTTAAGCATATTTTGAAAAGTTTAGGACAAGTAAGCGTTCTAATTCTCCATCCCCCCACTTAAGTTAAACAACGTCCTCGTTGTTTGTGTCAAAGGTTAAAAATTAGAAAATAAAAGAATTAGAATGGAAAAACTCCCCTGATATTTGCTCGGAATGATCCTCCATTGCGTTTATGAGCAAAAATCAACTTTCTTGTGGATGAGAACGTTTAAGCTTCATGAATAATGTTTTCACAAAAAGTGCAGGAATCTATAATACCACCTAGGCTTTAACACACCTGAGTTAAGAAGGTTCAAACTTGCATAATACATTAGTAGTTAGAAAATAAAACCTAAAAATTAAAAATTAAAAATCATCAGGTCAGTCGATACGCCGCATACTATGGAAGAGGATGCGCCGTATCGAGCCTGGAATTAATATGAATCAGAATAAAAGATGCGTCGTATCCTTAACCAGGGATGCACCACATTAAATAAACTGACAGAATGTTTTAAAGTCTAAAAATAAAAAAATGCAGAAAAATAAAAAGATATGACCAGTGCAGATGCTACGCCGCATTCCATGATGGAGATGCACCACATCTTCTGCAGGTCTGACAGACTCGACTCAAACAGAAAAATAAGATAAAAGTTCCGGGTTGTCTCCCGGTCAGCACTTGTCTTTATTCCAGAGCCTTCAAGTTAGACTCACGTTCAGCTTCTATTCAAATAGCTCGGGTTCGAACTCTACCACCTCATTCCCCGTATCTTCAATTTGATTGTCGAAGTACTTTTTAACTCGTTGTCCGTTCACTTTGAATACATAACCATTTTTGTCACATATTTCAATAGTTCCATATGGATACACCTTTTTGACAACAAATGGACCCGTCCACCTTGATTTGAGTTTTCCCGGATACATCTTTATTCGAGAATTGAATAGTAACTGTTTATCCCAGTTGAGCAGTAGATCTTATATAGAAGCTGACTTTATTGTAATAAACTTAAACAATATGCGGAATATACTGTTTAACTTAAGATGAACACAAGAACAAGGTTTTCACACTTTTAACACTTCAATATATTAAATACGAGCACTCTAACAATGCTAGGGTTTTCAACCTTGAAGTGATTCGACTTTAACACAGACACGTACATATTCTAACCCTAGGGATATCCTTTTATAGACAAGGAACCCTACACGGTTTTACAATGACTTCTTACACAAACAAAGATATTCTAAACATATAGAATATTTACACAATCTTTACTATAATTACAAGACAAGTTACCATTCATATCTCTGAGCAGCAGAGTCTTGTAATCCTTCCAGCAGCACTTTCCAGCTTAGCAGCAGATTGTTTACACTAGCAACAGATTCAGTACATTAGCAGCAGATTCAGCATACAGCAGCAAATTGACACTTAGACAATTTCATAGAAGTAGAATCCTAAAACCCAACAATCATCCCCTAAACTTGATATTTTCCTCCCAAATCATCAAGTTTCTCTTAAGCACAAATAAACACCAGGAGGATGCTTCCAAACACCTACTTCATTGACTTTAGAATCTGCTCATACTTCTGCAGCAACTTACAAGCTATATCATCTGACTTAAAATGTCTTTGAAGATTTAAGAATCCATTCTGCACCATTTGAAAGATTATGATCCTATTGTTATTCAAACCAGGATAATCTTTCTCTAACAAAAGAAACACAGTAACACCTCCAGCTGATACTTCATGAACTCCACAAGATTGATATAAATACCATCTGTTTACCTTTTTGTCTCTCATTTCCATCCATTCTCTATCAGTAACATGAGGTTCAAACAATATCTTCAGGTTATGATAGATTATGTTTTCATGATCATTTTCTGGTTGTGTAGCTCCAAATTTTTCTTTGTACAGTCTCCAGACATCACACAAATCATCTCTATCCATGAAGTTTAGCATTTGAGAGAATCTAATAAATCCATAATACATACCATTAGTTCTCTTAAACTCCCAATACCCTTCACTTCCATCTCTAACTCTGAATGTGTATGAGATGATTAGATGTTTAGCTGCCAAAGGGACTGCATTTGAAATTTGTGGTTCTTCTCGTGTAGCCAATATGGTAAGAGCCATCAACCTTTCTTGCTCAGCTTGTGTTATCTCCTCTGTAGCTTCTTTTTCATTCTCTTCCTCTACTTCTGAAATGCCAGCAAGACTAACCTTCCTCTTTTTCCTAGCAAAAGTTTTCTCAAAAGTTCCTCTTTTCTTGCTTTCATAGGTAGAAGTAAGCTTAGTCTCTACTATACTTTCATTCACCTGCTCTGCAACTTTAGGCTTTTCAATATTCTCAGCCTCTTTGATCTCCTCAGGCTCATTTGTCTTCTTATCACCTCTTATCTTTCTATTCATTTCAGCAATCATTTCCTCATCTTCTTTAGATCCAATGGCAATAAATCTTTCACATTCTGTTCTAGCATTTTGATACATGGTGAAGATTTCCGAGTCATCATAATTCTTGAGGTCAACAAGTCTCCAAACTTTTACATGCCTCAAGTATTTCTCTTGAATCTTTCTTTGCTGTAGAGGTGTTGGCCCCCTGAGTATCTTCTTTTTCCTCCTTGCAGCGGCAGCTTCCTTTTTCTTCCCTCGTGTAAACACATTCATCCAAGCTCTAACATCAAACTCAGGAACCTCTTGTTCCTCAATCTTTACTAGCTTGGCAAGTTCAATGTCAGCATCTACCTTTATCACTTCATACTCCCATTCCTCATATGCTTTCCTATCCTTTTCTTTCTTCTCAGCTTGAAGTCTTTCTTGTTCAAGAAGTTGTTGTTCAATCAAGTATTCTTTTTCTTGAAACTTCCTTGTAGCATCTTCATTGTATTTCACTTGCTTATCTTTGGGCCAATACTGATAAGGTATGTGGGTTAACAGTTCTTCATCACTTGAATCCATCTCAGGTTCTTGATCAACCATTTTACCTTTGCCCTTATCTGATGTAGCTGCAAGTGGGATAGTCTTTTTCTTTGGAATGGTAGGTTCTCTGATAGTCACTCCTTTGGTAGGTGGTTTGACCTTCTGAACTTCCAAAGGGAGTGTCTTTGGTTGAGGTGTAGGAATAGGTGTTGGTTGTTGTTGTTCAGCAGATTGTTGAGATGGTTGTTGTTGTGATTGAGGTGGTGGTTGTTGTTGTTGAGATTGTTGTTATGATTGTGCTGCTGATTCTTTTTCACTAAGTGATGAGACGAAAAGTGTACCCGTTTTAAGGGGTCATTTAAGCCCTAATTCGAGTAAATGTGATCAAATATTGCCCTAAATCGTTCCTTTTGTCATTTTAGGTACTTTTGAGAAGAATTCT
>LBNU01017029.1:0-42849 GCA_014162995.1 Artemisia annua | reverse complement strand
TTGTTTTGGGACGATTGGGACTCATGGGTAAAGTACTAGTGTAATGGAGTAATGGGGAAGAACAACATTATTACCCCCATATGTGCTAAATATTTTAAAAGTACTCCAAGTTTTTCAATTATCTTAATTCGAGTCGTTAGAATAGTAATTGTAAAGTTATGTAAAAGTTCAAGTGTAAGGGGAGAACCGAGGCCCCTATGATGTATTATTTTGGATGGTAGGGTAAGAATGTGTGAAAAAAAATTCGAAAAATCAAGAAAAATACAAAAAAATTAGAAAAAGAAAAGTAAAAAAAACATACGGACTACCATCCTGTTTCTTTTATGTTTCTTTTAAGTTTTTGTTACTCCCTCCGTCCCTAAATAAATGTCCACGTTTGACTTTTGAAGTTTTACATATTCAACTTTGACCTTAAATATTATTGTTTATTTTATATAATACTTGATGCAAAATATATAAATAAATTGAGTTTTATGTGTATTTTAATTTGGTATAATTTTTATCAAGTATTATATAGCATAAATTAAAATATTTAAAGTCAAAGATTAACAAAAAAGACTTCAAAAGTCAAACATGGACATTTATTTAGGGACGGAGGGAGTATTTTGTTTTTAGCTTAAGATTGAGTCGAGTCTTGGCTTAGCAACATTGTATAGTGCATGTATTTGATCATGATAATTAACTCGCCACCATTAAAATACCCTTTATTCCAACCAAACCGTGTTTATCATATCCCTACACCTTACGTTACAACCCTTTGGAAAGCCCTCTTTGATAGTTTATCTTAGGTGCTTACGCCTAGTGGAGGAGTAATTGATCCTCTCCCAAGCCTATGGTAATCTATTTGCTATGACAGGTAGTGAGTGATATTTTCCGTTTTCATTTATGAGATATAATTCTATGACACTTGAGAGATGAGAGTATCCAAACACTATTTGTGAGGTGCTAGTGTATGATTTCCGTGCTTATTATGATTAGGGTCGAATGACTATTTGTTGTAATTACTTTTATATTTGTGTTAAATGACCCCTAACTCATATTTTGATTGGAATAAAAGCTTATTTGCTTGAGGACAAGCAAATCTCAAGTGTAAGGGTATTTGATGAGACGAAAAGTGTACCCGTTTTAAGGGGTCATTTAAGCCCTAATTCGAGTAAATGTGATCAAATATTGCCCTAAATCGTTCCTTTTGTCATTTTAGGTACTTTTGAGAAGAATTCTGGAAAACATGCATATTTGGACGTTTTTGGAGCATAAAAGTGAAGAAAACGACAAAGTCTCAAAAGAAGCTGGAAAACCTTCCTGACGGCGTCAGAGTCACAAGGTGACGCCGTCAGCCAACGTTGACAAAAGAGTGAAATCAGATTACACTAGACGCCCTATGAAGAAAACAAGATGTTTACACCTGACGGCGTCAGGTGTTAGAGAAAGTAGGCCGTCAGGTGTTAACTTAAAGAGTGACGGCCCAGAGCAAAATTAAGAGTGACGGCGTCAGAAGTAAATCTAGGCCATCCGAGAACCCTAATGACGGCGAGCTGACGGCGTCAGAACCCATAACCTGACGCCGTCAGAATGTAAAATCTATATATACTTTTCTATTTTTCATTCATTAGTGTGGAACTTTTGATACAAGTTTGGGAAATAACCTAAAGACGAATTTGGTTGTATTTTCAAGGGTTTTTTGCCCTTGAAACCTTCATGTTCAATTAAAGATAAGTCCTCACTTAAATTAATCAATATGTCTATGTGTTGGTTAATTATATCTTATGCTTGTCTTTCAATTAACATGCTAGGCTAGATTTTTCTTGTGTTTGCTTAGATCTAATGAAACCTAGCTATTAATTATTGGTTGATTGGTGTGTTATTACTTTGTTGGGATGAATGTTTCATCAATGTTAGGCTTAATAAAACTGGCAATACTCCTATATGGTAACATGCTTGAACGTCTTAAGAAACATGTAACTAAGGCATACTAGGTTATTAAGGTAGTATTTAACGCATGAGCCACTTTTTACAATCGCTATGATTATGTGTACGCATAGTTGTATGAGGAGATAAGAGCTCATAGAATTGGGGAGATATGTATGCCACCCCATGAATTGTTAGGAATACACCCGTCATCCACGCAAGTAATACATACACCAATTAACCGGTAAAAGATAGTTAGGGAGTAAGGAAGTCTAAGTAAACACATTTGTCTCCATATAAGTTTTCACAACCACAATAGTTTAGTTATTTTATTTTTATTGCAATTGTAGTTTTTGGGTTAGTTGACTAGCAACTAATTCCGCCCACTCCTCCAAAACACGATATTTTACTTGCTTTCTATAAAATAAAAAAATACAAAAATAATCTTCCTTCACCTTTAGACTTTTTAATGTAGTTTTTATATCCTAACGAACAATATTCTTTGAGTTGAACGATCAATCCCCCGTACTTACCACTTCACTATACTACATCGGTCAGGTACACTGCCTGGTGGGGTTGTAAGACTCTTGAGATCCCTCGAGAGGTAAAACCTGTTGTAAGGTCACAAAACCATGCATCACTAAGCATCACCATAGCCTCAGCAGCAGCTTTGTCATTTGAACCAGCAGCAGATCCCTGTGCATCTGCAGAGTCAACTTTTGCACTAGCAGCAGGATCAGCAACAGTTTCTTGAGCAGCAGTCTCTTGAGCAGCAGAGTTCTCAGCAACAGAACCCTGAACATTTTCACTAACCACAGATTGATCAACAATGCTTGGAGCAGCAGATTCTGGAGCAGCAGAATTCTTAGCAGCAGCTTCAATAGCAGAATCCCCTAAGAGGTTTAAAGCCCCACTCATCATCTCAGTAGCCGTCACAAGTTGTTCAGGCTCCAAGGTTTTGAGTTTATCTACTACCAGCTCTGAAGTTTCCACAATCTTCTCCATCACAACCTCATGTCCTTCATTATCAGCAACCACATACTTATCAACATTGTCACCATCACCACTGTCTATTTCCATATCCTCCCCTGTACCCATACCAGTATCCAAACCATCATGAGCAACATTTTCTTCCAAAATTTTATCCTCCCCTGAAGTTTCCAAATCATTCCTCCCCTGTTTGGAAGCATCCTCTTCCATGGCAGTGGGTTGAGTAGAGGATATAATGTTCTTAGAAGGTCCCACTTTCTTAAATATTTTGAAGGTTGAAGATCTTGATTTCTTTAAATTGAGCAGCACCTTCATCTGTTGCTGCATTCTAGTAATCTCCTTTAGCTTGAGCAGATGAAAGTTTCTTGAGATCAAGAACTTGTGCCTCCAAAGATGTGCATTTGGTTTCTAAAGTACATTTTGCCATCAATTCCTTAACAGTTTTCATACTAGTCTCATCACTTCGACCTGTATTACCTGGTCCGAGAGGTGAATCATTGACATTGACATGTTGTACAGTATCATCCATCAATTCATTAGTTGCAGATTTGTCCTCATCACTTCGGGATGTGTAACCTTCCCTGAGAGGTGAATCTTTGGACTTATGCTCACCATCAAACCTAGTTTGATCATCTGAACCCCCTGTATTTACCATGTGGATAGGGTTTCCATCATTGGATTCAGATTCAAAAGAATCTTCCTCACTAGATGTTACCTTGGTTTAGGTCTTACTGATGTTATCACTGTCCTGCTCTGCATCTAAGCTAGTAGCAGTAGTGGTAGCCCTTGCCAATCTGTCTCCTCCATCACCTGATACAGTCTCATCAGGTTCATCCATACTAACACTAGCCTGAGATTGCTCAGTGTCCTTTGAGGTTGTCCTATGTGTTTGGGTCTTTTGGGTTGGAGAGGATGAAACCTTATTGGAATCTTCAAAAGTGGGTGTATGTTGGGAATCAGTGGGATTTTCTGACTCTTCACCCTGATTGTTTTGAACAAGTTCCACCATATATGGTAAAAGTGGTGTAAACTTGCCTGAAAAACCTTTTCCCTTTTTAATCAAGAAAGTAAACATTTTGGGAACCAAGGGTGATGCCTCATAAATAGCCCTGTGTGTTCTTACTTTAGAAATCTGGTTTTCCACAAACAATTGAACAAATCTAGGATAAAGCAAATATGTTCCTTTTTCTCTGATTGATTTTGCCATACCCTCTAAAATCAAGTTTNAAAAATCATGCTCCAGGCGCCTTTGTTGGTATTGGCGGCCCAAAGTAAGGTTGTGGACTTGGTGACCTTGGCTGTGGTAAAAAAAAAAAAAAAATACCCGTGACAGGTTGTCTTGGAGGATGGAGAGATGGGTATTTGAGGTGGTAGAGTATAGGCAGGAAGAAACCATGGGGGTTGGGGTGTTTTGCAGGTAAGGGAGCAGGGGGAAGGGTTTGTTTGGCGTTATGGGATGAAGGAGAAGATGGCGGTGTTTGACTGGTCTCATGGATAAAACAAACGTTTTATTAATTTATTAAACGTGAAGGGGTTTTGAGAGGTGTTGGCCAAGGGTGGTGATGGGCCAAGGGCAGTTTAGGTTATTGGTATTTAGGATTGGTGGGTTTTGTAAATACAAGATAGCTTGTTTGGTTTATGTAGTAAACAAAGCCGCAAGGACAATCAGTCGGCCGAGTTGTCTGATTTTTGAGGGACCTGAAACTGCAGCATCCTCCAGGCACAAGGCAGAAGCATCCAAGTGAAACCCTAGGATCTTTTTAGTATAAATATGATATGTTGTAAGCCTTGTGGAATTATTAGTTTTTTTAGTAGCAGTCAATAAGTAGGTTTTAGTTTAAATTCTAGTCTTTTAAAAAGTTTCAAGTCTGATGTACTCCTTTATTTGAAATTAATGCAATTTAAGTTTTTCATTTAGTGTCTTCAAACTGCTTATTTATTTTTCCGTATTGCAACTACCTATTCCTTAACTCATGATCATTAGTACCTCATTTAGTGTATTCTAATGCTACTTTGATAGGTTGAGTCTAAAAATCTGTTTTGTCTTTGAAAATGTTCATCAGTTACCTGATGAAGGGGTGTTTGGAACAGTGATGGTTCTATGGTTAAAAGCATTTTGGTCACTTATGTTTCCCACAATCAGGTTGGTTAAGTTTTATTAGAGTAGTATGAGTAGTTTTCAAGCCATTGTTTTCATCCTCTTAAAGTTTTACGGCATTTTACTTTGTTTTCCAAAATCTTTTTATTTTAACTGTTTTCATTTAATAGATAGGATAGATTCTTATTTAGGCTTAGTTAGTTGGTATCTTTAGTTCACCTTAGCCCCATTTAGGATGGTGCTAGCATATGAAATCTGATCTTTGACTTTTGTGGGTCAAGAGCCCCGTTTTTACCCATTTACCCAACTGTGCAAACAGTACCCCTATGTCCCAACAGCCTTCACTCACGCATTTTTAGTTTGCTCAATCCTTGACCTTTTGACCCAAAAGTTTTCATGAGTAATCCTTGTTAGGTGGTCTATGATGGCGTATTTTTAGATTAATTTTAGTAATTTTATTAAGCTGCTTATTAGGCTCCTAAATAGGTCCCTTAGCTGTTGCAGCCTTAGGCAGTGTTTTTGCTATTGCTTATTTCTGTTCTCGTGGCTTATTTAGGATCACCTTAGGTTGCCTTTTTGCTTATTCCCCACAGTTTAGTTTAAGTATAGCTTATAAGTAGCCTATTTGTAACTCTTATTTTTCTAAAATCTTTTTTTTATAGCTTTTATAGTCATCTGATGGTTCTTTCCCTTTGAATCTGCTTATCTGTAGCCTTTCACTAAAAGTTGTAGTTATTAAAAATGTTTACTTTCATGTTTTTAATAAGTTTGTTTAAAAAGATTTGAAAAAAAAAATGTTTTACCAAAAAAAGGGGTGGTCAGGGGTCGAACCCATGAACTGCTACTACTTCTTTAGTTCGTGGTGTTCTTGAATTTGATCTGAAGTTTGGTTGTTCTGATTTAATTTTGTTGTTGTTGTTAGTTTTGTTGTTGCTGTTGTTGCTTTGAAGAAAAAGAAAAA
Source organism: Artemisia annua (assembly GCA_014162995.1). Taxonomy (NCBI): domain Eukaryota; kingdom Viridiplantae; phylum Streptophyta; class Magnoliopsida; order Asterales; family Asteraceae; genus Artemisia; species Artemisia annua. The sequence continues at coordinate 36,892 of LBNU01017029.1, read as the reverse complement.
TAAAAAATTATAATTTGCAAAAATGGGGCTCATGGGATTCGAACCTGGGACCTAGCAAGCACACGACCACAACCATACACACAAACACCAACTGCCCTAGGGACTTTTTCATTCATTCTTTGCAAAATTTATTACTTAGCCCCTTTCTTTCCTGTTTGCTTAATTTAGCTTATCAGCTTTTCAACTGCTTAAATTCTGCTTATTTTGCACTGTTCCATTTTTTTTATATTTTTTACAAAAGAGTTTTGCCTTGTACTATTTATAGGAATTTTCTCAGATTTATTTTCATAGCTTTAGTATTTATCTTGAATTAATTTGTGTTAATTAGTTTTTAATTCATAATAATTAGGATTTTTATTAAATAATTAATTTTCTTTTTTCCAAAAATTTATTTTGTCATTTAGTACGTAAGAAAATTGTTTTTATGCCCGTAGGCCTTTCGTAGTTTAAATTTCACGTTTGTGCTTGCGCGTTGACGTTTATTTAGAATAAACGTCACGTTTATTTGTTTACATTGTGTTTTAGGATTCCCGATACCTATTCATGATTCCCGTAGTGTTTTAGGACTCCCCTAGTTTTTCCTTTGCCTTTTGTTTCCCATTAGGTTAATTTATTTTCATCCTCGTTCGTAAATTTTCCATTTTCGTTAATTTAACGTACCATACAACCAAACAATCTTTCCAACCAAACATACAAGTCTTTAATCTCGATCTTTTCAACGAAACTTTTCATTCACACCTCGTTGGGGTACGACCCGGGAAATCACTTTTCCGGTCTTGAAAATATCACATTGCACGAGTTTACGAGGTAATCCTTTTCACGAAGGGTTTACTTGTATTTCTCCACGTCTTGTTGTCACTCACGATAACATTGACCTCACTTTGTTGATATTTTTGAATACTTGTTGTTTTACACACCAAAACATAACGAATCACCATTGCACAGACACACCATAGCAGAGGCTATGGGTGCACTGAACTCATTCCACCCAGATGTTTTAGGACTCAAACAATGTAAGAGATTATGGACCAAAAATTGGTACTGAGAACAGAGAAGACCTTTTTGAAATTTTAAACCATCATTTTTCCTCTCATATCCCAGAGCATGTAAACCTTCAAAAATGTCAGTGTTGACAAGAACCTTAGGTGCATTCTCATCATCAAAGAGAAGAATCTCTCTGATAGATGATACAGTGACAATGACTTTTTAATTATCCACCATGGCACTAATCTGCTTTTCCCCATTGATGGTTTTTACTTTAGCAGTGAACCAAAACTGTTTAATGTAGGATTGAAAGATAGTTGGGTTCACAGTTAATGCATACCTAATTGAAGTAGCATTAAGAAAGTGTACCATCTCTATGAACTCATCTGGAACCATGGATGCATCTAGAAGTGCAACATTGTTGCTTTCGCTGGCCCATGTGCGTGTAATCTCCATGAAGTTAGGGTTTGTGATTTTGGGGAATTATAACTTTGATGATAATAGATTGTGAGGGTGCGGTTATACTTTAATTGGGAGAGCGTAAAAACTAATTGTGAGATCAATTAGGTTTTTATACTGATTTGGGAAGTTACATAACCGCCCTTCCACTTTTAAACTGAGCAGCAGAACCCTGTGCAGCAGCAGAGTAAAACAACTAGCAGCAGAGTTATTTGGCTAACAGCATAGTCGACTGCACTTTAGATATTTCTCGGTCAAACAGTCAAAAGTCAAACCTTCCATTAATTAGTCCCTATTAATGCTAATTACCAACTACACATTAATTGTTTTCCCCAATTAACCCGTTATAAAAGGAGAATCCGATCCATTCAAAATTCTGCACACATTAAACCCTAATCTCTTCCAATAATCAAATCAATCTCTTCCATTCTTCACACAATCCAATCAATCTTTTCCTATCATGGCACCAAAACGTGAAGTCGTAGATATCTTTTCTGATTCCTCTGATTCCTCTGATTCTGATTCCTCATTTGATACCATGCCATGTTCACCATACCTTCCACCATATCGTCCTCCTCGTAGAGGAATGAGGACAAAAGAACAAGCCAGGAAGTTCAAACATGACATCAATGCTTCCATTCTCCCATACCATCCCAGATACCAATCTCCTACTAATAGGAGAGGTGAGGCAACATCAAGGGCTGCACAAGAAGAAGATACTTTTGAACTTGCCAAGAAGCTTCCCAATGCTCTTGCATAGGCTCTTGAAACAGCCTTGGCATCACTGAGTCCAATACCAATGCCTGAGCCATCCAAGTCATCAAGGAAACCTCCCCTGAAGGTTGGGGTTGGCCTTGCTTGCAAGAAAGTTTGGACCAAGGATATGCATTTGAAGAAGAAGACTGATCCAAAGGACAAGGGGAAAGGACCCATGGAATAGCTTGTTAGGAATCTTGTGATGTAAACCTTTTGTATTTTGTTGAACTTTTTTTGTAATTTGCATCTTTGATTCTGGAATGAACTTTACTATTTTGTTGAATTATTGTCTTGTGCATATAACAAAATCATCCATGTTAACTTTAGCCTGCAAAGTGTTAGTCCAAAACCACAAAACATACAAGTCCACAATAGCAAAATCCAACTCAGCAGCAGAGTTTCCAAGAGCAGCAGAGTAGACTTTAGCAGCATTTTCCACATTTAGCAATGACAACAAACTTTAAGATCAATAACAGTACAGATACTTTCACAAAACTTTACAAAAACACAGAGAGATAAGTTTTCTAGAGATTGATCATTCCAATACTTGCAATTAAATATTGAAATCTACCCACATCAAAGTGTTTGGTAAGTAGATCTGCAACATTTTGATCAGTATGGACTTTAACAATTTGAATCAACTTCTTTTCATAAAAACCTCTAATAAAATGGTGTCTTATCTCAATATGCTTTGTTTTAGAGTGAAAAACAGGATTCTTCAATACCAGGTGGTTGTGACACATAAACCTCCTCCTTGATTTCCCCATACAGAAAAGCACCTTTCACATCCATTTGATACACCACAAAGTCTTTATATGAAGCAAATGCCAAAAATAGTCTAATAGCCTCAATCCTTGCCACAGGTGCATATACTTCATCATAATCAATGTCTTCTTGTTGTGTGTATCCTTGAGCAACTAATCTTGCTTTGTTTCTAATCACGATGCCTCTTTCATCTCTTTTGCATCTGAAAACCCATTTTGTCGCAATAGCCTTCTTCCCATTAGGCAAATCTACCAAGGTCCAAACTTCCTGAATCTTGAATTGTAGAAGTTCTTCCTGCATAGCTTGCACCCAACTTGCTTCTTGTAAGGCTTTATAAACATTCTTGGGTTCTATTTGTGATAGAAAACAAGCAAAGAGACAATTTTGTAGATCTTTGTGACTATTTATTTGATGTAAAGATCTAACAAAGAAACCTTTGAGAAGCAGCTCCTTTGTCTTCTTCCTTGTTTGAACATTTGATGATGGATCACCCAAAATTTGTTCTTTTGGATGATTCTTGTGAATTCTTGTTGTCTTTGTGGGACTAACAGGAATGTTGAGTTCCATGTTGTTGAAATCAGTTTGAGCACCAAAAATTTTACCATCAAGGGCTTCATCATCTGTATCTTCATATATTTCAGTCAATCCAGGCATCTCTGGATCATCTTGAGAAGATGTATCAACCAAGGATATGCCTTGTGTGTCAACTGTAGGAAACTTAAGTGGTGTTGGAGAAGCAGTCTGTTCAACAGCAGAGTTGTCTGTTGGTGTAGCAGCAGAATCAGACAGACTACTGCTTGAGGTAGTTTCCTTTGTGACATCATCCAAAAGTGGTTCATCATTAACCACATGTGCATCACTAGATGATTTCATACCTTCCCCCCATCTCCCTTGGGAGAATGATCATCTGGTGAGCTTATGTTTTCCTGAGTGGGAAGGATAGTTGGACCAAGCTTCCATTTTTCAATCAAAACAAACTCTTCTTGAGGTGTGAACTTCTTAGCAGTTGTAGCTGCAGAAACATTTTCTTTTGTACCTGCAACATGGTTAGTATCTACACCTGCAATCACTGGCTCATAATTCATGGTTTTGGTTAACATATCAATATTAAAAAGCCACTCAGGTTCCCTCTTTGCAGTATTAGGTTTATTCTCATCAAACTTAATATGCAAATTTTCCTCTACAAATTTTGTTCTCTTGTTGTACACCCGAAAAGCTCTACTATTTATGGAGTATCCAACAAAATAACCCTCATCAGCCTTCTCATCAAACTTGCCTAACTGGTCTTTGGTATTTAAGATGGTAATTGATGTACGCGGGATTGCGACCACGCAACAGGTTTTACCTCTCAAGAGATCTCAAGAGGCTTACAATCCCACCAGGCAGTGTACCTGACCGATGTAGTATAGTGTAGTGGTAAGTACCGGGGATTGAACGTTCTCCACAGGGAATAGTGTTCGTTAGGTATGAAAAACTACTCTAATTAGGTCTAAGGGTGAGGGAAGATTATTTTTTGTATTTTTATAGTTTGTGAAAGCAAGTAAAATCTCGGGTTTGAAGGATTGGGCGGAATTAGTTGTTAGTCAACTAACCCAAAAACTACTATTGCAAATAAAATAAAAATAACTAAAACTAAGTGGTTGTGAAACTTATATGGAGATAAATGTGTTTACTTAGATTTCCTTACTCCCTAACTAGCTTTTACCGGTTAATTAGCGTGTATTAATTGCGTGGATGACGGGTGTATTCCTTAATACCAGTCGTGGGGTGGCGTACGTACTTCCCCAACTCTATAACCTCCTACTTCACTCTTATGTCGAGCCTGCTAGAAGCTCCTAACATGGGATCACTAGAATTCGCTCATGCATTAAATACAATCATAAAAACCTAGTAAGCATTGGTTCATGTTTCTTAAGACGTTAAAGCACGTTAGCATATAGGAGATTGGCCAGTTTTCTTAAGCCTAACATCGATAAACATTCATCCAATACAATTAATAACACACCAACAATAAGTAATCAATAGTTAGGTTTCATAAGATCTAAGCAAACACAAGATAAACCTAGCCTAACATGTTAATTAAAAGACAAGCATAAGATATAATTAACCAACACATAGACATACTGATTAATTTGAATGAAGACTTATCTTTAATTGAACATGGAAGGATCAAGGGTGAAAAAACCTTGAAAAAGCTATAAAAATCGTCTAGGGTTTGTTCCCAAAAGTTGCACACTTAATGAATGAAAAATAGAAAAGTATTTATAGAGAATACACTCTGACGGCGTCAGCTTATACACTCTGACGCCGTCAGCTCGCCGCCATTAGGGTTCTCGGATGGCCTAGATCCATGTCTGATGCCGTCACTTGTAAATATGCTCTGGGCCGTCACTCTTTAGCTTAACACCTGACGGCCTAGGAATATTAACACCTGACGCCGTCAGGTGTTATTTCCATGTTTTCTTCTTAGGGCGTCACGTATAGTCAGATTCCACTCCTTTGTCTTGGTTGGCTGACGGCGTCACCTTGTGACTCTGACGCCGTCAGGAAGGATTTCCAGCATGCTTTTGAGACTTTGTCATTTTCTTCACTTTATGCTCCAAAAATGCCTAAAATGATGTGTTTTCCAGAATTCTTCTCAAAAGTACCTAAAATGACAAAAGGAACGATTTAGGGCAATATTTGATCATATTAACTCGAATTAGGGCTTAAATGACCCCTTAAAACGGGTACACTTTTCACCTCATCAAATACCCTTACACTTGGGATTTGCTTTTCCTCAAGCAAATAGGCTTTTATTCCAATCAAAATATGAGTTAGGGGTCATTTAACACTAATATAAAAGTAATTACAACAAATAGTTATTCGACCCTAATCATAATAAGCACGGAAATCATACACTAGCACCTCACAAATAGTGTTTGGATACTCTCATCTCTCGGGTGTTATAAACCTATATAACTACATTGAAAATGGAATAAAGTCACTCACTACCTGTCATAGCAAATAGATTACCATAGGCTTGGGAGAGGATCAATTACTCCTCCACTAGGCGTAAGCACGTAAGATAAACTATCAAAGAGGGCTTTCCAAAGGGTTGTAATGTAAGGTGTAGGGATATGATAAACACGGTTTGGTTGGAATAAAGGGTATTTTACTGGTGGCGAGTTAATTATCATGATCAAATACATGTACTATACAATGTTGCCAAGCCAAGACTCGACTCAAATTAAGCTAAAAATGAAATAACAAAAACATAAACAAACATAAAAAAGAAACGGGATGGTAGTCTGTATGTTTTTTCTACTTCTCTTTTTCTCATTTTTTTGTATTTTTCTTGATTTTTTTGATTTTTTTTTTTTTTTCTTTTTTTTTTGCATACACTCTTGCCCTACCATCCAAAATAATACATCATAGGGGCCTCGGTTCTCCCCTTACACTTGAGCTTTGACATACTTTACAAATAACTAATCTAATGACTCGAATTAAGATAATCGAAAAACTTGGAGTACTTTTTTTAAAATATTTAGCACATATGGGGGTAATAATGATGTCTTCCCCATTACTCCATTAAACTAGTACTTTACCCATGAGTCCCAATCGTCCCAAAATAATATGTACAAGGATATGACTCGACTTAGCAACCATGTAATCAATTAGATAATTAACAAAGGGTTTAACACAAATGTTGTCACAATAATGCACTAAAGATGAGTGCATACAAGGTGGGCTAAGGCGATTTGGGTGTACATTTAAGTAGGGTGTAACAAATTCTTACTTTGAGTAAGATGCTCAAAGGTCGAAACGAAAAGATAGGCTCTGAGGGGTGTACTAGGGGTATCGTGTACCAAAAATGGGTACAACGCAAAGGGTGTGGGAGAATTACTTGACCAATGTAGCCAATGTAATTATAACAAAAACACGGGTGTAAAACAAGGGGTTAATNTTGAGTAAGATGCTCAAAGGTCGAAACGAAAAGATAGGCTCTGAGGGGTGTACTAGGGGTATCGTGTACCAAAAATGGGTACAACGCAAAGGGTGTGGGAGAATTACTTGACCAATGTAGCCAATGTAATTATAACAAAAACACGGGTGTAAAACAAGGGGTTAATCCTAATGCCTCTTATCATGTAGTAGATCTAACTACATGAATGTAGTCTTACTTGTGGATTTGAGATGGTCCTAACGCAAGTTTTAGAATCTAAGTGCTACCGGTATACACATCATAGCATAAATGCTTTTCCTACCAATTCTAGGGGCGAACCTCACATATTTGGGGTGGAAAATTTTTTTAGTGGTACGGTTTTTATGCTAGTCATATAATTTCCTATCCATGAGACGCTTATTAGGACCAAAGTTTCACTTCTAAATGTTTTAAAAAATTTTAAATTGGCGCTAAAATTGCCCTAACAAATATTTCTCTCGGTTTTATTACAAATTTACTATCAAGAAAGATGAACACTCAAAGCTTCCCTTCCGAAATATAAATCATCTCCTTGTCCAAAATAATCTATTAACCTGAAAAACAATAAAGGCGAACCTCGCGTAAAATCGGCGGTATAATCTATAATAGGATATAATGCTTGTGGAATGAATGTTTTTGCAGAATTCCTGGAGATTATAAGTTAGAGAATTAACAAAACTTTTTATGATTCCGAAAGAAAAACAAAACTTTCAAAAATTTAGAAAATTACTGCCTGACGCCGTCAGGTTGTAAGGCCTGACGCCGTCAGAAATGATCTGACAGAATTCTCATGTTAAGTTTCCGGAAAATTTCTGGAAAAACTGTACCTTACTTCCTGGAATTCCTGCAAAAATATCATTATGACTCGATACAAGCATTTGACTCAAACAAGTACTAATATGTATGTTAATTTACATTGTTATGATTCATGTTCAATTGTTCTTATAAACCGATTTAGATTTCCCTTACACTTATCTTTTGCAAAATACCTTTATATGTAGTTAAGACGAAGTTAAAAACAAAATAAAGCATTTTCACAAATTAGTTTTTGACGCATGAATCAATAACAAGAAAAATAGCATACATACGGAAAAAAATAAAATCAAATAATTAAACAAATAAACACAAAGCTTGGGTTGCCTCCCTAGAAGCGCTTTTCTTTATTAACGAGTCTTATAGCTAAACTTAAAGTCACCCTATATTACGTGACTTCATCGTCAAAAGTTATGTCTTCCTCATTGATCATTTCATTACCATTCTCTTGATAATGTTTGACTCGTTGTATATTCACAGTGAACTTCCTATCCTCGTCATCAACCAACACAACGGATCCTATTTTAGAGGAGCTCCTTACAGTAAAAGGTCCATACCATCTAGATTTAAGTTTTCCAGGGAATAGCCTTAAGCGAGAATTATATAATAGGACCTTGTCTCCTTCTGAAAACTCCTTGGGTTTCTTAATCCGTTGATCATGCCATCTTTTTGCCCTTTCTTTGTATGTAATGGAAGATTCATAGGCCTCTAATCTCAATTCATCGATCTCTTGGAGTTGTAAGAATCTATTTGTTCCCGCAACCGTATAATCCAAATTACAAGCTTTAAGTGCCCAGTATGCCTTGTGCTCCAGTTCTACTGGAAGGTGACATGCCTTGCCATATACCATACGGAACGGGGTTGTCCCGATTGGTGTCTTATAAGAGTTCGGAATGCCCACAAAGCTTCATCGAGCTTAAAAGACCAATTTTTTCTATTTTGGTCGACCGTTTTCTCTAATATCCTCTTTATGGCCCTATTAGTATTTTCGACTTGACCGTTGGTTTGAGGATGATAAGCGGTGGAGAACCGGTGAGAGACTCCATATCTTTCCATGACCTTTTCCATTTGCGAGTTGCAAAAATGGGTTCCTCTATCACTAATAAGAGCTTTCGGAATTCCGAACCTAGCGAATAATTTTTTCAAGAAATGAATAACTACCCTAGCATCGTTAGTCCTAAGGGCTAGTGCTTCCACCCATTTTGAAACATAATCAATGGCCACTAAGATATATTCATTCCCTCCTGAAGATGGAAAGGGTCCCATGAAATCAATACCCCAAACATCGAAAACCTCGAAAACTTGTATATAATTCTGAGGTGCTTGATCTCTCCTAGAGATATTCCCAGCTCTTTGACACGCATCACAAGTTTGTATCATTGCTTTTACATCACGAAATATCGTAGGCCAATAGAATCCTGCGTCGAAGATTTTTCGCGCAGTAGTGTTCATTCCGTAATGCCCTCTAGATGGACCTGCATGACATTCTTTCATTATTCTGATAGCCTCATTTTTTGAAACACAACGCCTGATTACTTGATCCGGGCATCTTCAGAATAAGAAAGGTTCGTCCCAAAAGTAGTACTTTAATTTATTGAAGAACCTCTTCTTTTCATGTTTGCTCATATATTCAGGATTAACTCTGCTTGCTAGGTAGTTAGCATAATCCGCATACCATGGTTCAGAATCATTTATTAACATGAGCTGCTCTTCAGGAAATGATTCCCGAATCTCACTCTTGTCAGTCTCAGCAAGACTGGGGTTTTCGAGTCGAGAGAGATGATCAGCCGCAAGATTTTCTGCTCCTTTCTTATCACGAATCTCTACATTGAACTCTTGTAATAATAAGATCCAACGAATTAGTCGCGGTTTAGCGTCCTGTTTGGTGAAAAGATATCGAAGAGCTGAATGATCCGTAAAGACAACCGTCTTAGAGAGGACAAGATATTGGCGAAACTTATCAAAAGCAAATACTACGGCCAATAGTTCCTTTTCAGTGGTGGTGTAGTTTTCTTGAGCAGGATTCATAGTCTTACTAGCGTAATATATTGGCTGTAAGTGTTTGTTAAGCCTTTGGCCTAGCACTACTCCAACAGCATAATCACTGGCGTCGCATAATCAGACAGACTACTGCTTGAGGTAGTTTCCTTTGTGACATCATCCAAAAGTTGTTCATCATTAACCACATGTGCATCACTAGATGATTTCATACCTTCCCCCCATCTCCCTTGGGAGAATGATCATCTGGTGAGCTTATGTTCTCCTGAGCTGAATGATCCGTAAAGACAACCGTCTTAGAGAAGACAAGATATTGGCGAAACTTATCAAAAGCAAATACTACGGCCAATAGTTCCTTTTCAGTGGTGGTGTAGTTTTCTTGAGCAGGATTCATAGTCTTACTAGCGTAATATATTGGCTGTAAGTGTTTGTTAAGCCTTTGGCCTAGCACTACTCCAACAGCATAATCGCTGGCGTCGCACATGATTTCGAAGGGCAGCTCCCAATTAGGGGTGACCATAATTGGAGCTTGCGTGAGATCCTGTTTTAATCGATCGAACGCATCCTTGCATTCTTGAGAGAAGTCGAATGGGGCGTCCTTCACAAGCAACTGAGTCAGTGGTCTAGCTATCTTTGAGAAATCTTTGATGAATCTCCTATAGAAGCCAGCATGACCTAAGAAGCTACGGATTGCCTTGACGGTGGTTGGATAGGGAAGTTTGGATATAGCTTCGATTTTTGCCCGGTCTACTTCAATTCCACTTCCTGAAATTTTGTGCCCTAGCACGATCCCTTCTTTTACCATAAAATGGCATTTTTCCCTGTTTAGTACCAAGTTAGTTTCCTCGCAACGTTTGAGCATTTTCTCAAGGTTAGCAAGACAGCGGTCAAAAGAGTCTTCAAAGACTGTGAAATCATCCATGAAAACCTCCATGCTGTATTCCATTAATTCATGGAAGATTGCTGTCATGCAGCGCTGGAAAGTGGCGGGGGCGTTACATAGTCCAAAGGGCATTCGCTTGTAGGGAAAGGTGCCATAAGGGCATGTAAACGTGGTCTTTTCTTGGTCCTCAGGAGTGATAGGGATTTGGAAATACCCTAAGAACCCATCTAGGAAGCAGTAATACTCGTGTCCTGCTAACCTTTCCAACATTTGATCGATGAATGGGAGAGGGAAGTGATCCTTTCGGGTTGCATCATTCAACTTCCTATAATCGATGCACACACGCCATCCGGTTACCGTTCTCTGAGGTACTAGCTCATCCTTATCGTTCTTCACTACCGTCATTCCTCCCTTTTTTGGTACAACCTGTACAGGACTTACCTATGGACTGTCTTAGATTGGGTAAATTAGCCCTACATCAAGGAGCTTAATGACTTCCTTTTTCACGACTTCCTTGATATTGGGGTTTACTCGCCTCTGAGGTTGCACGGTGGGTTTCTAATATTCCTCCATGAGGATTTTATGTGTGCAAAAGGTCGAGTCAATCCCCTTGATGTCGGCTACACTCCATACTATAACTCCTTTGTATTTTTTTAAAACTCCTAGGAGTTTATCCTTTTGTTCACCTTTTAGAGAAGAGTTTATGATTACCGGAAGTTGATCCTCTCCTTGGAGGAAGGCATATTCTAGGTTTCTTGGGAGTTCCTTGAGTTCTAACTTGGGTGGTTCGATGATGGAAGGTTTAAGTTTGTTCTCTGGTTTACGAAGCTCAAGCTGTTTGATTTCTAGTCTGGGATAGAAGGAGACTGCGCTAACATCCATAGTCTTTTCCTCCTCTAAGATAGGTAAGAGGGTTTCGTCTCGCAACCAACCAACTTCTATTTGTTCATCCGTACAACTGTCAATCACGTCGGTTAGTTCATCGACTTCTCCGATGCAGTACAGCCAGTTAGCTGCTTCTAAGGAAAGGTCCATTGTGTCCTTGATGTCGAAGGTTAAGCTATCAGCCCTTACTCGTAAGGTTAGTTTGCCATCATGAACATCAATCACAGCACGAGCAGTCGCTAGGAATGGTCTTCCTAGAATGATGGGTACTAGGTCATATTCCTCCATTTCAAGGATGACGAAGTCAACTGGAAACTTGAACTTCCCTACCTTAACAAGCACATTCTCACATATTCCCAAGGGGTATTTGACCGTTCTATCGGCTAGTTGGATGTTCATACGGGTTGGTTTCAATCCTGAGTACCCTATTTGAGGAACATGGAATGCGGCATAAGATTGATACTTGCCCCTAAGTCAACTAAAGCATTCTTGACCGATAGAGATCCTATAGAACAGGGCAAGGTAAAACTACCTGGATCATCCACCTTCTTTGGTAGTCCTCATTGAGTTACCACAGAACATTCTTCACCTAGGGTTACAAGATCTTCGAGCCTTTTTCTGTTGGTTAGCAGCTTCTTGAAATATGTACTATATTTGGGCATATGGTAACATGCATCAAGAAGAGGTATGGTGACGACTGAGTCCTTCAAATATGACAAGAACCTCTTATTATCATTCTCAGCCTTTTGATTCTTGAGGCGGGATGGATATGGGACTTTAATAGGTTGTTTAGTTGGAGTAGGTGGAGAGGAAGTCACCGGAGGGGATTGCTCAGGGGTTTCATCGTTCGCATCACCCTCCTCCTCATTAGGTGTGTTAGGTTCCGTTACATTAGATTGTTGGGTTGGGTAAGGTGGATCCTTAGTAGTTGTTCCAGCACGAGTGGTGATGGCGAGTAAAGGATCTCTTTGATCTGTTGGAGGTTTGTCGAGACCATCAAGAATGGCGTCGAGTTCTGCGAATTTGGCTCTCGTGTCATTCTGTTGGCTCGTGAATAGGTTATCGAGACCTTTTAGTTGCAGATCCTTTTCAAGCATGAAATGCCCCAGATCATCCTCAAAAGTGCTCCTAACCTTGTAGTCAGGCTGTTCCTTTCCTCCCTCACTTCCCACAAGTTTTCCCCAAGGGGTAAAATCGTTTTTTTGATAGAAAGTTAAGAGGGAAGGATCATCAAAGATGTCGTGGCTTGACAAACATGCTTGTTCGGTGGTGGTATTCTCCTCGCATTCCTCTACTTCATGCGGGCCGCCACATTGATCACAGATCAAGTATGGGTTTGATAATCATTTGGTTGGTTGCGACTTGTCTAGATAAGACACTTGGTCATTCAACCTACTTAGCCGGCTGATAAAAGGAGGCTTTTACATGGTCTTGGAAACGCTCATGATCGAATCAGGTTCATCCCAGGTATCGTCTTGATCATTTGCATATTCCTCAATTCTGTCCCACGCTTCCTCGGTACTTAAGTTTGCTATCCTTCCTTTTGACGAGTTATTGATTCCCCTTTGGTCGTTTTTAGAGACACTATCGTAAAATATTTGGACAAGGAACCAGAGTTCAATGCCATGATGGGGGACTTGTCTAATTAGATCCTTGAATCTAATTCAAGATTCGTGGATAGGCTCTGCTGGTCCCACGTGGAAGCGGAGGATTCCATCTCTCAACGTTGAAGTTCTTCCTATGGGAAAGAATTTCTCATAGAATTTTGAGATGAGCTGTTCCCATGTGAAGATGGATTCGGAGGGAAGTTTGTTATACCAATCTTTGGCTTTTTCATAGAGGGTGAAGAGAAAGAATCGTAGCCGAGAGGTATCTCTAGTGGCCCCGTCCGTATGGAGGATATCCACTATTTTCAAGAAGTCCTTGATGTGTTGGATTGGATCTTCGGCTTCCAATCCGTGAAACTTGCATACATTTTGGACAAGCCAAACATCGGTTGCACGCAAGACCTCATCTGTTTGTTCATTTGGAAAAACAATAGCATTGGAAAAACCATGAGGGGTAGGGGATGAATAATCTTTGAGGCATTTGGGAGGGGGATTTTCCAGAATTTCCTCATTTTCACGAGATTAAGGGCTTGAGGGAGTGGTGTGGTGATTGGATTCTTCCTCAGAAAGGGCTTCATCAAAATTGAGGGCGATACCAATTGGTTCAGACATTGAAAAGCGTTGTCTCAGCCTATGCATTTCCCTTTCAGGTTCTGCGTATGGTTGGATGAGGTTTCCTAAAGAACTACGACTCCTAGTGACTCTATGGTTGGAAAAATCTTCGTTTACCATGTTGGCCAAGGAAGATTAAAGCGGAGGATTTGGGAAGAAGATAGACTAAAGAGTACCTAGAAAAGTAAAATAAAAATCTCACTAGAAAGGAATCTAGTGAGTAGACCTATTAAAATAAAAATTCAACCTAAACAATAACTGTACCCCGGCAGCGGTGCCAAAAACTTGATGTACGCGGGATTGCGACCACGCAACAGGTTTTACCTCTCAAGGGATCTCAAGAGGCTTACAATCCCACCAGGCAGTGTACCTGACCGATGTAGTATAGTGTAGTGGTAAGTACGGGGGATTGATCGTTCTCCACAGGTAATAGAGTTCGTTAGGTATGAAAAACTACTCTAATTAGGTCTAAGGGTGAGGGAAGATTATTTTTTGTATTTTTATATTTTGTGAAAGCAAGTAAAATCTCGGGTTTGAAGGATTGGGCGGAATTAGTTGCTAGTCAACTAACCCAAAAATTACTATTGCAAATAAAATAAAAATAACTAAAACTAAATGGTTGTTAAACTTATATGGAGACAAATGTGTTTGCTTAGATTTCCTTACTCTCTAACTATCTTTTACCGGTTAATTAGTGTGTATTAATTGCGTGGATGACGGGTGTATTCCTTAATACCAGTCGTGGGGTGGCGTACGTACTTCCCCAACTCTATAAGCTCCTACTTCTCTCCTATGTCGAGCCTGCTAGAAGCTCCTAACATGGGATCACTAGAATTCGCTCATGCATTAAATACAACCATAAAAACCTAGTACGCATTGGTTCATGTTTCTTAAGACGTTCAAGCACGTTACCATATAGGAGATTGGCCAGTTTTCTTAAGCCTAACATCGATAAACATTCATCCAATACAGTTAATAACACACCAACAACAAGTATTCAACAGTTAGGTTTCATTAGATCTAAGCAAACACAAGATAAACCTAGCCTAACATGTTAATTAAAAGACAAGCATAAGATATAATTAACCAACACATAGACATACTGATTAATTTGAATGAAGACTTATCTTTAATTGAACATGGAAGGATCAAGGGTGAAAAACCCTTGAAAAAGCTGTCAAAATCGTCTAGGGTTTGTTCCCAATAGTTGCACACTTAATGAATGAAAAATAGAAAAGTATTTATAGAGAATACACTCTGACGGCGTCAGCTTATACGCTCTGACGCCGTCAGCTCGCCGCCATTAGGGTTCTCGGATGGCCTAGATCCATGTCTAACGCCGTCACTTGTAAATATGCTCTGGGCCGTCACTCTTTAGCTTAACACCTGATGGCCTAGGAATATTAACACCTGACGCCGTCAAGTGTTATTTCCATGTTTTCTTCTTAGGGCGTCACGTATAGTCAGATTCCACTCCTTTGTCTTGGTTGGCTGACGGCGTCACCTTGTGACTCTGACGCCGTCAGGAAGGATTTCCAGCATGCTTTTGAGACTTTGTCGTTTTCTTCACTTTATGCTCCAAAAACGCCTAAAATGATGTGTTTTCCAGAATTCTTCTCAAAAGTATCTAAAATGACAAAAGGAACGATTTAGGGCAATATTTGATCATATTAACTCGAATTAGGGCTGAAATGACCCATTAATAAAGGTACACTTTTCACCTCATCAGTAATAGGACACCCAAATGGTCTAAAAAAAGCTATCATTGGCTTTTTACCATGGAACAATTCATAAGGGGTCTTATTATGAGGCTTAACTACCTTACTCCAATTTTGCACAAAGCAAGCAGTGTTCACTGCTTCAGCCCAAAAAGGTATAGGCAATTTAGAACCTAACAACATGGTCATAGCAGCCTCAATCAATGTTCTATTTCTCCTTTCTGCAAAACTATTTTGTTGAGGAGTTCTAGCAACATTGTATTGTCTTAAAATACCCTTACCCACACAGAACTGATTAATAGCATGATTCTTAAATTCAGTTTCATTATCACACCTGTTTATTTTAACTTTATGATTTATGAGGTTTTCTATTCTAGTTAAGAATTCCTTAAGAATCTCAGTTGTTTCATCCTTAGAAGCTAGAAAGAACACCCATGTAAACCTGCAAAAATCATCTGTGACAACTAGGCAATATTGCTTCCTATTCAGACTATTCACATAAACAGGTACAAATAAATCCATATGAAGCAAATGTAAAGGCTTGGTATTGGTATTTACAACTTTGGACTTAAAAGACACTCTATGTTGTTTACCGTTTTGACAGGCAACACAGGTTTCAAGATTTTCAAAAACTTTTGAAGGTAATCCTCTAACAAGATTGCCTTTTACCAATTTATTCATAGTTTTGAAATTCAAATGTCCAAGTCTTCTGTGCCATAATTTGGATTCATCAAGAGTGGCCTTTGCAAGAAGACAAGTTAAAGCTCTTTTGGGAACTATGTTCTTTATATGATCACTGTATATGTTATCAGATCTAGGAACTCTTAGTAGCACAAATTTATCATCTGGCAACTTAAAGTCAGGAGAAAGGATAAGACATTCAGTATCAGTAAAAAGAACAAAATTCCTTTTGTCACATCTGTGAAACACTAAAGAGATTGAACTTTAGTCCTTCTACAAGGAACACTTTTTCAAAATCCAAATTCCCTGTTTTAATAGTACCAGTACCCACAATTTTTCCTCCTTTGACATCATTACCAAAGGCAACATATCCACCATTTTCCATTGGCTCAAAATCTTCAAGTTGGGATATGTCTCCTGTCATATGTCCAGAGCATCCACTATCTACAATTCCTTTGTCTTTTAGCTCATCTTGTAGATTGCCCTGCACATGAAAAGTAGAGAAATCAGTTTCTCTTTTTGACCCAGGCCATCACTGACTTGGATCTGCCCTGTGCATCAACATAGTCATATTTAGTAAGATCCATTTATGCACTACTATTGTTGGAAGCTTTAGTTAAAACATTTGATTTAGGTTTCCAACTCCAGCAAGCTGAGGCCTTTACAGCACAAAAATGATTTCCAACAACTGTATCTGTTATGACTTTTGGAACACCAGTATAGTCTTTTGCCTTAGCAGCAGAGTCTACTTTTGGACTAGCAGTAGGACCAGTTGTTTTATTATGAAAAGGCCTATTTGTTTGAGTAGTTACAATGGATCTAGTAGTACCAGATCTCAATAAAACTGCTCTTGGAACCATTTGTCTTTTAGAAGGAGAGTGAGTCCTTTTTGAAAAGTTTTGATGATTCACTCTAGTATGTTGGTTCCAAACAGGTTTTTGGTAGTTCTTACAGGTTGCAATGAGATGTTTAAAACTACCACACTTATAACATGCCTTTGATGTTATTAATCCTTTTCATATGATGTCTAGGTACTTCTTTATACTCAACAACTTTCCTAGACATATTATGACCTAGCACAGGTTTCAGAAACTTAACCTGTTTAACTCTAGACTCATCAAATTTAGAAATTTTTCCTTTTTAACACTTTGTGTTGGCTCAGTCTGTTCATCCTCACTATCTGACACCCAATCTTCAATAATTGGTTCATCAGAAAACTTTTTATCATCAACCCTAGGTGTTTGAATAGGTGCATTACTTATTTCTTCACTAGGTTTGATGTCTTCTTTAACACTAATGAAGGATAACTCCTTTCCTGATGGTGCAAATGCACTTTTCATTGGAGGAGCTACTTCATTGTATCCTATTCCACTACCTTTTCTCATCAATTGACACTGAATTGTATGATCTATGGCAGTTGAAGCAAATTTTTGTTTTTCAACTCTTACAATATGTTTAGCTTTAACTGCAAGAGCTTCATCTCTAGCCTGTTCTGCTTCTATTAACTTTTTCTTAAGCATTTCAATCTCATTCTTTTTAATAAAAAGCTCACCATCCTGTATATTGATCCTATCAACATATTCAAACTCACACTCTTTAAGATATTCAAGTCTTCTTTCCACATTTTGAATTCCTACTTTATAACCTAAGTTATCAAGTTTTAGGGACTCAACTTCCTGTCTAATACTTTCATTCCTAGCTTTAAGTTCTTCTATAGTGTCTACACAAGATTGAAAAGAACAAGTAGAATCATTAGACTCATTGGATACCTCAGAGTCAGAACCAGATGATGAGGAAGCATAGGCCATAAGAGCAAAGTTATGCCCTTGAGTCTTTACTTCAGCAATGAAAGCATGATTTGGTTCTTCTTCAGCCATGTCACTCCAGTCATAGTCACCTAACCCATCACAAGACACCAAAGCAGTAGAAGGCTTTGACTCATCTGTCGGCTTCTTGGGAGTCTCCACATTCTTCTTTGGAGCTCTGCATTCCCTGGCAAAGTGCCCCTTTCTGTTGCAGTTGTAGCATTCAATCATTGATTTGTCAAATCCCATGTTACCCTGAGGCTTATACTTGAGCTGTTTTCCAGTCCTCTTCAAGAACTTTCTTGCTCTCAAGGTTAACATAGCCATTTGCCACTTCAAATCTATCTCTTCAAGAGCATCAGGATCAATATGATCAGCATCCAGATTTAGAACTTGAGTACCTGTAGTAAGATTAGCCAAGAATGCACAAATAGCAGCATCACTCATAGTATAACTGTTGTTGGAACCAGCAGCAGAGTTGCTAGTGCTAGCAGCAGAGACACCATAAGCAGCAGAGTGAGTGTCCGAGGAGTTAGTGGTTTTAGAGGACACAAAAACTATATTTTGAGCAGCAGAGGATGAAGTAGTTGAACTAGATGAGATATGCATCTCAGATTCATATACTTTCAAGTTGTTGTAGAGATTATCCAAGCTCATTGTTTCAAAATCAGCTTTGTTTCTCCACACAACAGTATGCATGCTCCATTCTGGTGCAAGGCTCCTAAGAAACTTGAGATTGATGTCTTCTTCAGGAACTGTGTAGCCCACANCTCTTAGTTCTTTCTTTGTAGATCTTATTGTTTTTTTAGGCTTCATCCCTTAGCTTGTAGAGTTCATTGAGTTGCATGAAACGGTTCTTGGTGGCAGTTTCCATATCCATGTTACATTGTTTAAGAGCCCAATATGCCCCATGTTCAATTTCGACCAGTAGGTGGCATGCTTTTCCGTATACAAGGCGGAATGGAGTACATCCCGTTGGTGTCTTGTAAGCGGTACGGAATGCCCATAAGGCATCATTTAACTTTTCTAACCACCCTTTTGGATTGTATCCAGTTGTCTTTTCAAGAATGCGTTTGATAGCCCGATTGGTAACTTCGGTTTGCCCATTTGATTGAGGATGGTATGCAGTGGAAACCCTGTGATACACTCCATATTGCTGCAAAAGTGTGTTCCCCTATCGCTAATCAATGCCTTAGGAACTCCGAATCTAGAAAACAAACTTTGCTAAAATTTTAGCACTACCTTGCTATCGTTTGTTGGTAATGCTTGTGCTTCGACCCATTTTGATACGTAATCAACGACTACTAAAATATATTTATTACCCTTAGATTCAGGAAACGGTCCCATGAAGTCTAATCCCCAAATATCAAAAACTTCACATACCTGGATATAGTTTTGTGGCATTTCGTTTCTTGATGTAATATTTCCAGATCGTTGACACGCATCACATCCTTTAATATAATCTTTTGCATCGTCGAGGATATTGGGCCAATAAATCCCGCGCCAAGGATTTTCCTTCTTGTTACAACAGCGCCAAGGATTTTCCTGAATGGCAATGTGCCAATATTGCTGGGATTTCATCTCCATCAACGCACCTCCATATAATGTTGTCAGGACATATTTTAAAGGCATAAGGTTCATCCCAAATATACTCACCCGTGTTATGTATAAATCTTATTTTCTCATCGGATGTTAGCCCTTTTGGAATTTCATTTGCAACAATAAAGTTGACATAATCGGCATACCATGGTGTATCATCCTTACCTTTAATTCTTACCATCATAAGGTGTTCATCAGGGAAGTCATCAGCGATTTCCCTTTCATCAAGTACCACCATATCAGGGTTTTCTAATCTAGATAAGTGGTCAGCAGCTAGATTTTTGGCTCCCTTTTTATCTTTAATGTTGTCAGGACATATTTTAAAGGCATAAGGTTCATCCCAAATATACTCACCCGCATTATGTATAAATCTTCTTTTCTCATCGGATGTTAGCCCTTTTGGAATTTCATTTGCAACAATAAAGTTGACATAATCGGCATACCATGGTGTATCATCCTTACCTTTAATTATTACCATCATAAGGTGTTCATCAGGGAAGTCATCAGCGATTTCCCTTTCATCAAGTACCTCCATATCAGGGTTTTCTAATCTAGATAAGTGGTCAGCAGCTAGATTTTTTGCTCCCTTTTTATCTTTAATTTCAATATCAACCCCTTGGAGCAACAAGACCCACCTAATAAGCCTTGGCTTGGCATCCTGTTTATTGAACAAATACTTCAAAGCAGAATGGTAAGTGTAAATCATAGTTTTTGACAATATAAGATATGACCGAAATTTATCAAATGCAAAAACTACTGCTAGAAGTTTTTTTCAGTGGTGGTGTAATGTTCTTGGGCATTATTTAAGGTTTTGCTAGCATAGTAAATTGGCTTAAATCTCTTTTCTATCTTTTGGCCCAGTACGACTCCTACAGCATAATCACTAGCATCACACATCAGTTCAAAAGGAAGGTTCCAATCTGGCGAAATTATAATAGGTGCAGTAGTTAGTTTTTCTTTTAGTATATTAAATGCCTTTTTGCAATCATCAGAAAAATCAAACTTTGCATCTTTTAGTAACAGTTGAGTCACCGGCCTAGATATCATTGAAAAATCTTTTATGAACCTACAATAAAATCCAGCATGCCCTAAGAAACTTCTAACACCTTTTACATTAGCAGGATAAGGTAATTTGGCAATTACATCTATTTTAGCTTTGTCAACTTCTATACCTTCTTTAGAAATTTTATGTCCTAACACAATCCCCTCTCTAACCATAAAGTGACATTTTTCCCAATTAAGCACAAGGTTAGTTTCTTCACATCTAGCAAGCATTTTATCAAGTTTAAATAGACAATCATTAAATGAGTTACTGAACACCGAGAAGTCATCCATGAAGACTTCCATGAAGTCTTCTACCATATTGGTGTGATGCACCAAATATATGTATATCCTCCGAGGATAGCACCGGTAAATATGTATCCCCGGGTCGTTTCTCCCAACGAAGGCTAAGACTTGGTTCGTTGGTTCGTGTTCG
The DNA here is from genome assembly GCA_014162995.1 of Artemisia annua. Taxonomy (NCBI): domain Eukaryota; kingdom Viridiplantae; phylum Streptophyta; class Magnoliopsida; order Asterales; family Asteraceae; genus Artemisia; species Artemisia annua. Next base: position 15,886 of record LBNU01017029.1, on the reverse strand, counting down.
TGATTCAAGAAATGAATCGTGTCGTGCAGGCTAAGGGAACCCTAAATTTCTACAAATAAGCACGTAAAAACAAATAAACACGGAAAAGCACGAAAAAGCACGTAAAACACGGAAATTAAAACCTAAACGTAAAACGGGATCAAATCCTAAATTCCCGAGCTATTCTCGGGAAAAACTAAGTCAACTAGGGAAAACCTAAGTCCTAAAAGTAAATTTTAAATTCCTAAGGGTTTAAAACGTAAATTTAGACTTTATATATATTTAAAATACTAATTATTACTTTTTATTTATTTATTTATTACTTAAAATTACTTTTAATTACTAAAATAGAAATTTAACTAAGAAAAATGGAAAAATAATTTTGAAAATTTTAAGATATCCTAAAAGTAATTTAAAAACTAGAAAATATATTTTTTTTTGGTTTTTTATATATTTATTTTAAACTAAAAACTAATTATTAAATATTAACTAATTATTAAAAATACTAAAAATAGAAAAATAAGGTGAAAATTTAAAATTTATTTTTTTAAAATTATAAAATCACTAAAAAGTAATTTTAAAACTGAAAAACTATTTTTTTGGATTTTTATTTAATTTTTATTAATTAAAAACTATTAAAAAGTGATTAAAACTAAAATTAATTAAAATAAATGGCAAATGAACTTAGAAAATTCTAAATTTTTTATGGAAAATCTGAAATAAACTAAGGAAACTAGGAAAAATAAGAAAAACAGATTTTGAGGTCTGAATAAGCTATTTGGCCAAATAAGCAGTTTGGAAATAAGCAATATTTTAGCAAATAAGCACTAATTAACTCCAACTTTTCACAGAACCTATAACTAACCTAATAGAGCACTAATTAGCAAGAAAATCACAGAAAATAAACAACTAAGCACTTAATTATACTTAACCTAATTGACAGAAAACTAGCCTAAAGACCCTAATGGATAGCTTATTTATAAGCACCTAATAAGCTGTTGAGTGAAACCTAATGGGGGCAAAAGCTCAACCACCAAGCTTAGAACCTCAAAACACCAAAAGCCCTAATTTTCTAGACCTAATTGAACTCTAATTTAACCTAATTGTAGTCAACTGTAGCAACTGTCCTATTGGATGAACAGGTTTTGGTCAATCTTGCAGATTCAATTTAGCCTATTAATTGTTGTTAGAAATGCTTGAAACTGATTGTGAGTGGTCTTTGCTAGGTAAACTATCCCCAGAAACAAGTGTGAGCCAATTAAACACCTAATGATCTTACAAATGAATCTAAGAACAAAGCTGCTCAAACAAATTCTAACCCAAGTTTGACTTTTTCTATTTCTGCCTAAGTTTGACTTAAATGGATTTCTACCAGTCCTAAATAATTACTACAGTTATATTAAACTAGTTTAAGGTTAAATTAAGCTAGGTTGGTTACTTAGAAGCTAATGTGAAAGATTTAAGTACCTAATGTTTTACACAGTTAACTGATGTAGAGACCATAAGCTAATTTTGACTATTTTGTTAAGTTACCACCTATTTCATGCTATATCTACTCTATTTGGGTCCTAAGTGTACTATCTAAGCAATAATATCCTACTGAACCTACCCTTAACACAGTTTAATCTACTAATCCAAACAGCCCTTTAAATTCTGTTTACACTAAGAAAGTAAGCTAGAGACTGTTAAACTAGAAACAACTTATAGAAACTTATTACTTGGCTTAATTCAGACCTAAATGAGTGCTAAAATGCAAGTTTAAACTTCAAATAATCTAAATGCAATGTATACTAAATTAATACAGATTATGCCTAGTGTTGGGTATTATGCAGTCACACAAACAAACAGCTACAACTAATGATTACTATTATCAATTAAGCTAAATGTGACTAGAATTAAGCTAATAACTATCTACTAATAAGCTAAAACAGAGAAAAGTAAAAAGGACTTACTTGTAGACTGCTAAGTATAACACACAAGGAAATGGAAATGGAATAAGTTCACTTTAGCTATGGAAAAGCTAAACGAGCTTATTCAGAGGATTGTGAAGCTTATAAAGGAGCTTTTCACCTCTGACTTATTCTCTTTTTTTTCTCTTTTTTTTTTTTTTTTTTTTATTTTAGAGTGATAAGCTATACAGAAACTTAAAAAGAGCTTATGAAATATGTAAAGGTGCTAATCAAGACTTAAAGAAAACAGAAAGTTAAGAGCTTTTAAACAAACAAAGTGCTTATTGAACTTAAAGGCTGGAAACAAATTAAAGAGCAAAGGAAATAAAAACTTGATTTTATTAAACTTAAAATGCTGAGTTACACTAAGGAAAGCAGTAAAGATTACAATGAGCTTATTACTAAGAGCTTATCACCTAAAACCTATTACACTACTCGATTACAACCATGGACTAAATCCCTATTTATAGCCTTGTTATGTCGGTTTGAGCTTGCCAGAGGATCCCAGAAGCCTTATCCTCGTCCTCAATCCAAATCCCACTAGAATAATCTCGAATTTCTTCATCCCTTATCCATTTGATGCTTCCAGTATTTTCTCAGCCAATGGAATGGCTCAAATTGGCCATGTGGACTTGTTCTAGAAAGATTCTGACACGTTGGCAGGATGTGTCAGTGAATTCGAGAAGGTACGAGGTTGGGAGGTGGGTGAAAACTCGTTTTACAGTGTTGGGGGTGTGGGGAAGAAAGGGTAACGGGGTAAAAGTTTTATATAATTTTTTGATTTATGGGCTAAGGGTTAATGGGCTACGGTTTAGATATAGGGTGTGTTGGGTTTTTGGGATTATCTTGGGCCAGGGGAGTAGTAAAGGGTTAAATGAAATAAGTGGGTTGGGTTTATTGTTAAGGTATAAGAGTAGTAGTTTTGGTAAAATAACTTCATGGACCAATTATGTATTTTCTGAAAGTTTAGGGACCAAAGCTGTAAATTATGAAAGTTTATTCCAAGGGCCTATCTTGATAAACTTGAATTCTTGGAGGGCTTGGCATGTCATTTATTCTTTTAGGGACCAAAGCTGACAACTTTGGAAAGACGGAGGACCAATCTTGTAAAATTGTGAAAACTTCTTCTAGGGACTATTCTTGAAACTTTAAACCTTCCAGGGACTTGTTTTGACCATTTTGAGCTTAAATCCTCTTCCCGGCTATAAATATTTACTTCTTCCATTCTCGTGCTCGTTTTTCGTGATTTTGTCTCGGTTTTTGTCGTTTTCTCATATTTTGTTACCTGCATGTATAAAATCACAAAAACACATATATTTGGCATTTATTAGCGGGTTTTTGGTCTTTTTGGTCTTAATTTGGTCAAGAAAAGGTATGTGTTTAAGCACATACCACATATCATGGAAGATAGCCATCATACATCGTTGGAAGGTCACAGGAGCGTTACATAATCCGAACGGCATTCTTATATAGGCGAGGGTTCCGTAAGGGCATGTGAAAGTCGTCTTCTTTTGATCTTCGGGAGCAATGGGTATTTGGAAGAAACCTGAAAAACCATCTAAAAAGCAATAATAATCATATCCAGATAGTCTTTCCAACATTTGATCAATAAATGGAAGAGGGAAGTGATCTTTTCGCATAGCATCATTGAGTTTGCGATAATCGATGCAAACTCTCCATCCAGTAACAGTTCTTGATGGAATTAGCTCATTATCGTCATTGAGTACCACTGTCATTCCCCCTTTCTTTGGTACAACGTGGATGGGACTGACCCACGAACTGTCAGAAATTGGGTAGATAAGTCCAGAGTCAAGTAATTTCACAATTTCATTTTTTACCACATCTTGGACTTTTGGATTCAAGCGCCTTTGGGGTTGAACAGTTGGTTTGAACTTATCCTCCATGAGGATCTTATGCGTACAGAATGACGGGCTAATTCCCTTGATATCATACATTTTCCATGCTAGTGCTCCTCTTCGTTTATACAATACCTGCAAAAGAGATTCTTTTTCTTTTGGTGTTAAATTAGATGCAATAATAACGAGTGAATTAGTATTCCCATTTAAATAAGTGTACTCTAAAGTAGAAGGAAGATCCTTAAGTACATGTTTAACTTCATCAATTTTATTAGCACTAGCGGAATAAACATGTTCTTTTATTACCTCGCTGCTGTTTTCAGATAGATGCGCCACATCGGGATTACGGATGCGCCGTATTGAGTTACAAACAACAGAATCAACAGCGAAGTCATTAATAAAAGGATTTTCGTCAACTTGATCTTATAGCAATATTCTTCTATTTTTTAGTAGAAAAGAATCAAGTAGATCCTTTTTTATCAGTTCTTGAGTAAATTGATTAATCGTGTCATCAGAAACATCGACATTATAGCATTCGTCATCTTCAGAACTATTTTTACTCATAGATTGTTCCATATTAAATTTGACCTCTTCTTTACCTATTGTAAGAGTTATCTTTTTATTAAAAACATCAATCATGGCCCTAGTAGTAGCTAAAAAGGGTCGTCCTAAAATTATAGGCTTCCTAGAATTTTCAGGCATATCGAGGATAACGAAGTCAATAGGTAGTTCAAATTTATCAAATTTTATTAATATGTTTTCAGCTATTCCTAGTGGGTATTGCACTGACCTATCAGCTAGTTTTAAGCACATCCTAGTAGGATTGGGTTCACCAATGCCTAATTTTTCATACATAGCAAATGGCTAAGACTTATACTAGCTCCTAGATCGGCTAAAGCATTTCCAATAAATAAATCTTTAATTTGACAAGGAATAGTGAAAGTCCCTAGATCCTTTTCTTTAGAGGGGAGCTTGTTGAGCAAGGCTGCTGAGCTTCTTTCCCCCATAGTAACAGTGCAAGCCTCTTCAAGTTTGGACTTGTTGGTTAGCAAGCTCTTCAGATATTTAGCATATTTTGGTATTTGCACTAGGGCTTCCATAAGTGGTATGCTCAATTGCAGCTGTTTGAGATTTTCCAGGAACTTCCTTTGATAGGCATCTTCTTTCTCCTTCCAAACCCTATGTGGAAAAGGAAGTGTTGATCGCTTTGGTTCTACAGAAGGTTCTTTTCTGATTTCAGGTTCTGGATTAGTTTCATTTGGTTGTTCTTGCTCAGATGGTAAGGTTCCAGGGGAAATGTTGTTTGTGTTGTTATCCTCGGGTGTTTCTCCAATTTGAAAGGTTAATTTACCGCCTCTAGTCGTAATTCCTTTTAAGTCGTGCCTTACCAGAAGAACCTTGTTAAGTGTTGTTAACAATTGGTGCACTTCAATTGCCAGTCCATTGATCATATTGTTTTGTTCCTTTAGTAACAGCTCGTGACTAGCCTTAAATTCATTGATAAAATTCTTTGCTTCATGATGTTCTTTTTCATTTGCTTGAGCGATTACAAGTGCGAACTCTTCCATGTTAAGGCTTCTTCGAGGTTTTCCGAACTAGTTGGGGAAAATATCAAACATCGTTCCTGAAATTCAAAACAAGTAGATTTCAAAGTAAAAAATTCCAAAAGTACAGGTAGTGTCAATATTTTCTGTTCGTGAATAAGAAGAGTAAAAGTTGCTGATATCTGCAGACGATGTGCCGTATCCTTGAAAGAGGATACACCGTATCTTATTACGTTAAAATTAAATCAGACTTTTATTTAGAAAATAGATACGCCGCTTTTGAATTAGAATGCGTCGTACCTGTCAAATATCAAAAATCAGTAATATTTATAAAAATTAAATGCGCTGCATAAGCAGAAGCTAATGCGCCGTATTTTCGTTACGTTTCAAAATACAAGATTTTTGATTCAGTAGATGCGCCGTATCGATAAAAATCGATGCGTCGCTTCTGTTTAATTAATTCGAAAACTGTTTTTAATTTAAATATTAAATACGCTGTATCTGTAAAAACAGATGCGTCGCATGGCGTTACGGTTTCGAAGAATTCTTATTAAAAACAGAATACGCCGTATCTTGGGGAAAAGATACGTCGTACTCGAATTATTAAACGCGTTGTATTTTATAAAATTAAAACGCAATACGCCGCATCTGCAAAACAGATGCGCCGTATCGTTTGTATCAGCACAATACAACGACAGCAGTTAGTACAAAAATTAAAGAAAAATAAAATAAAAATAAAAAGAAAATTATAGAAAATAAAAACAGTAAATATGCAAATTATACAATGAATGCAATCTAAGTAATATACAACAAGTTAGTGGTTAAAATCTAAAAACCTAATAAAAAGAAAATCTAATTAAATTACTAATCAAATTAATAGATAAATACAATTCACTCCCCGGCAACGGCGCCAAAAACTTGATGCGCGTGATGTGTCGTTACGGTTTAGCAGTGCTAATGCCTACTCAAGTTTTACATTTATATTTAGCCGATTTATCAATAACACACACACTTAACGAGCAGTGTACCCAGTCAGTTTGTATATAATGGTAAGTAGAGTATCGATCACTAAGAGTGGAATGATTTATCTAATTAACCTAATCAGTATTTTAATATCCTAAGTTAGTTTTACAGCCTAATCTAACGCAAGGGGGTTCAGCCTGAGAGACTGGCATAGATTGGTTGAGTTAAACAGTAAATTAAACTAATGGGCACGAATTCGCAAATAGCATACACGTACACAGATAGACAATAGAAACTATAAGAAGACATGTCCTGATAATTAAGTAGCTTGTCACTTGTTTTATTGCTAGTTTTATATGAAGTGTATGTAATTAAATCTTTCTCGTTGGCTCTAATCACATCGGCGGGTCCACCCTTAATGATAACTTATGACTATCCTATTCATCCAAAGACGTCAGATAAAATAGGCGAGGAAGGGGTATGGCAGCCCAAGCAAAGCTCAGCTAGACACAGAGGTTATCAAAGCACTAATATAAGTCACCAAAGACAACATTATATAAACTTTAATTGATGGGAAAGCAATTTTAAGAGGTATGTATGATTTTTCGTAGTCACATACATATGCCCATCTATCCTGATGAATTAAAGTGTACTATTACAATAAAATAAAACTACTTAATGAGTTAAATACATGCAGGACCTTCTTACAGCTCTAATATCTTCATTTGGGGTGTGTTTTGTGTTGCTTCTTCGACTGAACTTGGCTCCTTAGGGTTATGTTGCACACTCAATTCGTCTAGGTCTTGGGGTATTTATAGTTTCTGTCTTAGGGTACGATGTGGCGCATGTAATGAGCAGATGCGGCGCATTTACTTAACTTCGCGTGGGGTGTAAGATTAATATATTCTGGAATATTCGTACACCGTCTTCAGATGCGGCGTAACTTGAATCTTTATGCGGCGCATGTCCTTCAGTATCTTGGATTGTATCTGGTGAAGTCTTGATAGTGATACGCCGTATGTCAGAAGTATAATGCGGCGTATCTGGAGTAGAACAAACTTGATCTTCTTCGTTGACCAAAGTTTCATAAGCGGCGCATGGTAGAATTCCATGCGGCGCATTCTTCAAAGTCAGGCAATGGTCTTCGAATTCATCTAAGTCTGATATTGCGGCGTATCTGTTGAGAGAGATACGGCGTATCTTCTGGATTTCAGTAGACTTTTGACATCTTGCTCGTTTTGCTCCATAATTAGTCCAAAATAGCCAAGTTTCACTTATTACCTGTTTTAACCTGAGAATCACTAAAGTAAACATTAAAGTACCGATTCTCATACATAATAAAGTAAAACAAGTCAAATAAATAGGATAAATGATAATAATAATAATATGTACTTATTTGAGTTCATTAATAGCTCAAGATATTTGGAAAACTTTGTTGGTCACTCATCAAGGTAATAATCAAGTCAAAGATAACAAGATCGATCTTTTGGTCCAACAATATGAACAATTCGTCAATCCTGAAGACGAATCCATAGATAGTGCATTTGCAAGATTTAACACCATTATCACGAGTTTAAAAGCACTCGATGAAGGTATTTCTGTCAATAGTTGTGTTAGGAAATTTCTCTGGGCTTTACATCCAAAATGGAGAGCAAATGTCACGGCGATTGAAGAATCCAAAGACTTGGCATCTCTATCATTAGATGAGCTCATTGGAAACTTGAAGGTCCATGAGTTTATCATCAAAAATGATTCCGAGATTGTCAAAAGCAAAGTGGAAAGGAGATCCATTGCCTTGAAAGCTAAAAAAGAGTTAAGTGATGATGAAGACTCAAGCTCGGAAAGTGAAGATGGAGAATATGCTCTAGCCATTAGAGATTTCAAGAAATTCTTCAAGCAAAGAGGAAGATTCGTAAGACAACCACGAGATGAAAAGAAAGCACCTCCAAAAGCTCGTGAAGATAGATATAGCAAGGGCGAGAAAAGATGCTTCGGGTGTGGCGACACAAGACACTTAGTTGGAGATTGTCTACACCAAACAAAGGACAAGAACCAAAGGGCATATGTAAGTGGTGCTTGGAGTGATAGCGATGAAGGTGGTAAGAATGAAACTTGTCTCATGTCCGGATCTTCAAAAGAGGTATGTATCGAAACCGATAACTATGATATTTGCTCATTAGATTCACTTGAACTAGACAATGAATATGATAAAATTTGTATATTAAGCCAAAAGATTATTTCGAAAAACAAATCCTTAAAACCGGCTAAATCAAAATTGGAAAAGAAATATTGGAATTGAAAGATAAACTTTCTAAGCTGGAAAAAGGAAAAGAAATCGATTTGGAATGTAAGTCTTGTGAAAAGCTTAAAATCGAAAATGAGGAGCTCAAAGAGAAAGCCTCAAAATTAAGCAAATTTGAAAAGAGTACTCATATACTAAAACAAATAATAGGAGCTCAAAAGGCTTCCGATAATAAAACCGGTATAGGATATAACTTTGCTGAGGCATCTACTAGTATATCAAAGCAAATAAAATTTGTGAAACCTCAGTCTGAAGGATCCACTGGTGGCGGTCCCTCAAATCCACCAGACGGTCCCTTACCTATAAAGGACCGTCCCCTAGATAAAGGACCGTCTCCAGTAAACAAACCCATGTTCGTGGCTAAACCAATCCCTGATTCTGATCCAAAACAATTAACCGTAATGAATTCAAAAATACCCATTTCTAGTGTAAAAGAGGTAAAACAATTCTATAAACCAACACCAAAACCCGGATTAGGATACAACAAACCAAACATAGGATCTAGATCTTCACCTCCTAGAAAAACAAATGGACAAACTAAAGCAAGAGTAACTAGAAATCAAAATTATCATAGGAATAATTCAATGAGTTAGAGAAATGATTTTCTTCCAATGGGATTTTACTCACCATTTCAACACCCTAGGCAAATGCAACAAATGTATAGGATGTTTGGTGCTAAAAACTTTGGACCCATGAGATATTGGAGACCATATGTTTGAGTTTGTCTATGTTATCACTAGATATGTTTGGGAATTGACTTGGAGCCCGACGAATGGGTTAAAGATAGTGGGTGTACTAATCATATGACGGGCAATCGCAAGCTATTCTCATCATATAATGCAAGTAGTGGAGGTAACGTTACATTCGGTAGTAAACTCAAGGGTAACATCACCGGCAAAGGTACAATCACTCATAACTCTCTTACTATAAGTAATGTAGAACATGTAGATAATCTAGGCTTTAATTTACTTAGTATTAGTCAAATTTGTGATAATGATTGCAAGGTAATCTTTTCCAAAGATGATAGTGAAATCTTAAATGATGGAAAAGTAATTGCCAAAAGGATTAGAAAGGGTAATTTATATGTTATGAAGATTAGCAATAAACCTAGTGATAATATATGCATAGCTACGGTCAATGATAATTCTACACTATGGCATAGAAGACTATGACACGCAAATATGCGTTTATTACAATCTTTGGCCTCTAAGGATTTAGTTAGAAATCTTCCTAAACTTAAGTGCGACCAACACTTTTGTGATGCTTACAAAATTGGAAAACAAGCTCACTCTAGTCATAAGTCTAAGAACATGATCTCAACTTCTAGATGTCTAGAGCTTCTTCACATGGATCTTTTCGGTCCTTCGGCCATAAGGAGTTATGGAGGAAACTTATATACACTAGTTATTGTAGACGATTACTCTAGATATACTTGGACTAGATTTCTTAAAAACAAGACCAAAACTTTTGATCAATTTAAAATCTTTAGCAAGAAAATTCAAAATCAACTAGGATGCAACATAGTTTCCATTAGGACGAACCATGGTAGAGAATTTAACAATGAAGTTCAATTTGGAGCTTATTATGATGCTAATGGTATTACTCACAATTTCTCGGCTCCACGAACTCTAAAATCAAATGGGGTAGTTGAAAGGAAAAATAGAACCTTACAAGAAATGAGTAGAACAATGCTAAACGAGCAATCCATTCCTCAAAATTTTTGATGTAACACCGTAGACACTTCCACCTATATCCTTAATAGAATTCTCATAAGACCTATTATAGGAAAAACTCCATATGAATCTTGAAGGGAAGGAAACCTTCATTAGATTACTTTAGAGTATTTGGAAGCAAGTGCTATATGTTAAACACCAAGGATTACCTCACCAAGTTCGGTCCAAAGTCCTACGAAGGTGTATTTCTAGGTTACTCTCAAACTAGTAAAGCCTATATTGTACTTAACAAGGAAACAATGGTCGTCGAAGAATCACTCAACGTGACTTTCGATGAGAGTCCCCCTCCTCCTAAAACATCACCTTTGGTAGATGATGATTTAGACGAACAGAATGCCGTAGTTGAAAACATGAAGAACCTAGACATATCTAAGGAAAGTGAAACCATCGAAATAGGAGAAGCCACTAACATTAAGGAATCTAATAGTCATCCCTTAGAAAATGTTATAGGAAGCCTAAATCAAAGAACCCTTAGATCATAAGCTCAAAATAAAAGCAATCTCTTTTTTTTTTGTCTCTATTATAGAACCCAAAAATGTAAATGAAGCATTGAAGGATGAAAGTTGGATCATCGCAATGCAAGATGAATTAAACCAATTTAAGTCAAATGATGTTTGGATGCTAGTACCAAGACCTAAAAATGTTACCGTAATAGGAACTAAGTGGGTATTTAGAAACAAACTAGATGAACATGGTATTGTATCTAGGAACAAAGCTAGGCTAGTCGCACAAGGCTATAATCAACAAGAGGGAATTGCTTATGAAGAAAGCTATGCACCCGTAGCTAGACTTGAGTCCATTAGGATATTACTTGCATACGATTGTGCCTTAGATTTTAAATTGTTCCAAATGGATGTGAAAAGTGCATTCCTAAACGGTCTCATCAATGAGGAGGTATATGTAGCACAACCTCCATGATTCATTGACTTTGAGTACCCCGAGCATGTTTATAGACTTAAGAAAGCTTTGTATGGCTTAAAACAAGCCCCTAAGGCTTGGTATGATAGGTTAAAAGCTTTTCTTCTTAAGCATGAATACTCGATAGTAATGGTAGACAACACTCTTTTCACTAAGAGGAAAGACTAAAACATTATAATCGTCCAAATATATGTCGATGACATTATATTCGGTTCAACTTGTCAAGACATGTGTGATGAATTCTCAAAAATCATGCATGACGAGTTTGAAATGAGTATGATGGGCGAGCTTAACTTCTTCCTTGGACTTCAAATAAAACAATTAGATAACGGAATATTTTTTAATCAATCTAAGTATATTAAGGAAATGCATAAGAAATTTGGATTAGAAGATGCTAAAGCCTATGAAAACCCCAATGGCTACGGACACTAAGCTCACCAAGGATGAAGAGGGTGAATCCGTAGATAGTACTAAGTACAGAGGTATGATAGGAAGTTTATTATACCTAACGGCAAGTATGCCCGATATCATGTTTAGTGTCTGCCTTTGTGCTCGCTTCCAAGAAGATCCCAAAACTTCTCATTTAGAAGCGGTTAAGCGTATCTTCCGATACATTAAAGGCACTATGCACTTAGGGTTATGGTACCCTAAGGGGACCGGCATAGAAACTATAGTTTATGCCGACTCTGATCATGCGGGAGACTATGTGGATCGAAAAAGCACTAGTGGCATTTGTACCTTCATGGGTTGTTGTTTAACTTCTTGGTTCTCCAAGAAACAAACAGCACTAGCTATCTCCACAACCGAAGCCGAATATGTAAGCGCCGGAAAGGCATGTCAACAAGCACTATGGATGAAACAAGCTCTCGTAGACTATGGCATTACACTTGACGATATTCCAATTATGTGTGATAATAAAGGAGCAATAGATTTAAATAAAAACCCTGTGCAACACTCTCGTACCAAACACATTGAAATTCGTCACCATTTTCTTAGAGATAACGTACAAAAGGGTAACATATCTATTGAAAACGTTCCAACGGAGGAAAACATAGCCGATATTCTCACTAAACCCCTTAAACATGAGCCATTCTTTTATTTACGATTAGGATTAGGAATGATGGAACATATATCATCTTAGATAACCTAATATATATTTATTTCCTCTAATCTGAGTCTAGGATTCTTTTGCGCACAAAAATTAAAAATTGGGGAAGTAATGATATTTTTTTTTAACAACCATTATGGCATGCTAATAAGAAAACTTGCTTTGTGCATAAAACCCCCAATTCTTATGTTGAAAATCTTCTCACGAATAGGAAAAATCAATTTTTCTTGCATTGTTAATACAATTCAAAAACGTTTTTGCCATGCATGCACGATGCGCTCAAATCCTCTATCGGATCATGTAACAAATATGTTATCCGACTTGGAAAGATGAGCAAGAGTGAAATTAGGAGACTTTGGATTATCTCTTAGGATTTTATTGCATTTAGGGTCGAGATAATCAATTGAGCAACAGCTTCGTAAAGTTCATTACTCTGAGGTTGTGTGTCAAAAGTTGGGTATTGTGGGTGTGAAATCGGTGCATTGTTAAACGAATCATCATTAAAATTTTGAAAACACGGATTTGGCTCGTACGGGATGAAATCGTTTTGTGAATTATTGAAAAAGCTCGGATTAGGATTGTACGCGAATGAGGGTTCAATTCTTGGAGCGTAACACATACAATTAGTAAATCCACATTGATTACAAAAACACCGTCCACATGGTAAACCTTCTTCGGAGGGATTACCACAATTGAAGCAAGTAAACGTAGGCGGCGGGGGTGGTGGTGGGTAATCGGGAACGTTTGAAGGATTGTTAAACGAATTTTGAACATACGAGTACGAATTACAAAGCCAACACACTCCGTTTTGAAGATTACTACCACATTGCTCGCACGTACAATACATACATGGTTCTCCGAAGAGGCGTTCTCCACAATTGACACAAGTCGAGTTCGTAAGAATTAAACGTTCAGAGGGTTGAAGAAGAGAATTAAACGGATCAGAGGATGAAGAAGATTCTTTTTGGATTTTTGAAAACATAGACGAAAAGGAAAAATTAACTTAGAGGTTGGAAAATATTTTTGGGTTTTTTTACGTATTTTAAGTTTTTACAAAAGAAAAACGAAAACAAAAACAAGTTATTAATCTTTATTTTATCTTTGGTAATCACTAAATTAAACGTTTCTCTTTTCTCTTGAGCTTACGCGCGGCGAGGCGGGAGAACGAGGTGTACGGGGTACTCAAGTGTACAGTGTACTTAAAAACCTGCTCTCTTCAGTCTGCAATTTAATGTCAAGACTTTCGTATTCCTCGTTTATTCGGTTGTAAAACTCAAAATAATCGGAAAAACGAGTAACCTTGCGATTTCTTTTGTTCGTTATTTAGGCACGGTTTACAACACTCCCGAAGAAGTGAGGTTCCTTTTTAGAGTGTATTATGCTAAAACACTTTCTACAAGTGTTCGATAACTAACTACTTATTATTATACGAAAATAGTAACTTCCCGGGGAGGAAGGATCTTCAGAACACCAAACTAGAAGACGAAACTATCAACTCGTTAATGCCTCCCCGGCAGCGGCGCCAAAAACTTGGTGTGATGCACCAAATATATGTATATCCTCCGAGGATAGCACCGGTAAATATGTATCCCCGGGTCGTTTCTCCCAACGAAGGCTAAGACTTGGTTCGTTGGTTCGTGTTCGTGATTCAAGAAATGAATCGTGTCGTGCAGGCTAAGGGAACCCTAAATTTCTAGAAATAAGCACGTAAAAACAAATAAACACGGAAAAGCACGAAAAAGCACGTAAAACACGGAAATTAAAACCTAAACGTAAAACGGGATCAAATCCTAAATTCCCGAGCTGATGGAATAGTCTATTACACCGTAACGCTGGCAGTACCTCCATGTGTACCCAACCCTCATGAGCAAAGACCCTTTTGGCAAGGACTTCGAAACTAAGTTTCGCCAAAATCTCGCACCTTTAATTAAACCTAAATTTCTATTATAAGGGGTGAAATAAGCTTATGGGAGTAAAAAGTCACAAGTACCCTCAATGAAGTGTGTTTTACCATCTTACTTATAATCAAACTCTATCATTTTTCGTTCTTCGCGGATTTTTAATTCGCGAAAGCCTAGCTAGGGAAAACAAGCTAGGGCTCAACACGCCCGGTCAAGTCAGAATTTTTATTCCTACTCTTACCATTAGGAAAGTCATCATGGTGTCAAAACTTATTCTATTTTTGTATTTTTGAAAATTTTTCTCATTTTTTTGTGTTTTTTCGTTTAAAATTTTTCGGAAAAACGGGGTTGCGTGAGTAACGGTCAAAATGCAAGGTAAAAATCGAATCGAAAGATTCACCCCCCAGACTAAAGTGAAACATTGTCCTCAATGTTTTGAAGGTAAGGGTAACCTACGAGTATCTAAGGCCGTTTATTAGGTATGCCAAATAGATAAACGTTAGTCGAAACGATAAGGATATGAGAAACTTATCGAAAAATGAGACTCGAGTGAAGGAAGAGCAGCATGACGAGCACGAGAGTCTTCATTTTCGGGCAACCTAGACATAAAACACAAGCACGAAACACAAGAAATGGGAAGAGTGGACCCTTCTCATGGTTATTTATTAGTAAAAACTAAAAAGAAAGCGGTAAAAGGATAAGCATGGGGTGCCTCCCACGAAGCGCTTGTTTATTAACGAGTCGCATAGCTTAGACTCGCCCCGAATTTATTCGTCCTTGGGGGAGCAAGTGGAACACACGGCATGAGAAGCGACGATGCCGGGATCAAAAACAACATCCTCACTCCCGGGAGAGTGACGGATGGGAGAAGTAGCAGAATAAGTGAAATAAGGAAGAAAGATCATAACGACAATTGTGAGGTCAAATTCGTAGATATCCTCCAGAGTAAGCACAACTTTCTCCTTATTCTTAAAATCATCCTTCTTCAGATTTTCATTAACGAACTCTTGAGTAGTACAGTAAAAAGCAAGGATGTCGGGCTGGAGCCCATCAGAGTTTATAAAAGGTGGTATACCGGGTTTGAAAATTTTATCTTCGGAAGGGAACGATAACAAGGTATCAACCACGTTAGAAGATGACGAATCATTAGAAGATGAGAGCTTAGTAAATGCAGAAACTTCTTCAATTCTTAATGGAGTAGGATCGATGGGAGTTAACAACTCATTGTGAAGAGAATTAAAGTTAGTAACCTCGGGTTTCGTAACAGACTCATCACTGTCCTTTATCTGAATATCGAAGATCGGATTATCTGATATCGTAGTAAAGTCTGGTTCGAGATCAAATAGAGGATTGGTGACAGTTGTTTTGAAAGTTTCACGAACAAGGTTATCCGATTCATTAGAGGTCTCATTAGTTTCCGAAAAAGCATCGATCTCTTCTGAGGAGAAGTTTCCTTTCTCAACCGGTGTGAAAGAAGAGTCGGGAATGATTGGTTCAGAAAATGAGGTGGGATTGCCACACGAAGGAATTTCTTCATCAATATAATCGATTTCTCCACAAGATAAAGAAGCATCATCGTCAGAGTCGGAAAATTTCTCATCATGATCATAGACGGACTCATTGATTACTATAT